>APFE030158600.1:443015-519179 GCA_000404065.3 Pinus taeda
TACTTTGAATTTCTGAAAGCTAGAAAGAGCAAGAAACATCCTTATGGCTTCAAGTCTGGCAACAGGTGCAAAAGTTTCTTCAAACTCTATACCTTATTGTTGAGCATACCCTTTACAAACAAATCTTGCCTTGTTTCTAATGACTTCTCCATTTTCATTCAGCTTGTTTTTGAATATCCATTTAGTTCGTATAATATTTTTATCATGAGGTCTAGGAACTAATTCCCAAGTATCATTTTTTTCAATTTGCTCAAGTTCTTCATCCATGGCCTTGACCCAACATTCATCTTTGCATGCTTCTTTTACATTTTGAGGTTCAATGGAGGATAGTAATGCTAGATAGCTTGAGGTCCCTGTAATAGTTCTTCTTGTCTGTGCACCTGCCTCTTTTTCCCCTAAAATTTGAGTTTCTGGATGATTTTTCTGAACATACCTAGATGGAGTCTTTTCTTCTAGAATTATTTCCTCTTCTGGTGCTTCATTGGTTTCTTCTTCAATATGATTTTGATTTGATGTGGGAAAATAATCTTCTTCTTATTTATTGTCATAATCTTCTATTGATTCTATCTATTTTGGATTTTTGCATGCTTCATCAACTACAACATCAATGCTTTCAACCATTTTTCTAGGTCTTTTATTATAACATTTATATCCTTTACTTTTGGAAGAGTAACCAAGAAGAATACCTTCATGTCTGGGTTCAAAGTTACCAAGTTTTTCATCAGTCCTTTCGATATAACATTTTCTTCCAAAAACTTTAAAGTACTTTACAATAGGAGTCTTACCATACCAAAGTTCATGTGGAGTTTGAGTGCTGTTTACCCGAACATTTGCTTGGTTGAGAATAGTTACGACATCGAATACACCTTCACCCCAAAAGGTTGTAGGAGTTCCAGATCCATCTAGCATAGCTCAAGCCATTTGTTGAACTGTTTTGGTCATTCTTTCTACCACAACATTTTGCTGGGGAGTCCTTGCAGTGGAGAATTGCCTTTTTATTCCATGTTGTTCACAAAAGACAAAGAATTCATCCGAGGTAAATTCCCCTCCTCCATCAGATTTGAGGCATTTGATTCTCGATCTGATTCATTTTCAACCAAAGCTTTGAAGGCTTGGAACTTTTCAAAATATTCATCTTTATGCTTTAGAAGACCTATCGAACACATTCTAGAAAAATCATCAATGAACAAAATAAAGTATTCTTCTCCACAAGGTGACTTTTTCCTTGATGATCCACATAAATTAGTATGGACAAGTTCAAGAGGCTTACTAGCTGACCCTTCTTTTTCCATAAAGTGAACTCTAGTTTGCTTGCCAATTTGACATGGTTTGCATATTGTATTTTCTAGGATGCTGATATCTGGAAGATCATGAACAACCTTGAATCTGCATGCTTTTCTTATTTGAGAAAAGCTTAGATGTCCCAATCTTCTATGCCATAGCCAGTTTTCATCATTTTTGCTTAGATAGCACTGTTGTTGTCCTCCCTTAAGTATGTATAAGTTGTTTGGAGTTCTTGTACCTTTGATCACGGTCTCTCCTATATCAAGCTCACGAACAACACATCCATTTGATCGAAACACCACTTCATTTCCTTGATCACACATTTGAATGACACTCAACAGGTTATGCTTTAAACCGTCTACATACATATCATTTCCAACTTTAACCTTTTCTTTCAAGAAAACAGAGCCTTTACCTTTTATGATAGGAGGAGTGTCATTTCCAAATGAGATATTCTTTTCCTTTTCTAAGGCATTATATAAGTGAAGTTTTTCTTTGTCACCTGTCATGTGTTTTGAGCATCCACTTTTGATGTACCACTGATTTTCTTATCCTTCTGCATACAAGGCTATGCCACATCTTTCTGTTTGAGATTCTTTCCTTCTCCATATCTTGGGATTTAATGGAGTTTTCTCCTTTTGAGATGTTTGCTGAAATTTTCTCCTGCATTTAGATTCTTCAAGACCAAAGCTGTTACAAATTGAGCATTCTATTTCATTTTCAAGAAGAGAAAAGTTATTGTAGGAACTTTTCTTGATCCCTGTTACATTCCTTTGATTTTGTGCTTCTATAGTCATGATGGTTTTGTAAGCAACACGTTGAGCATCTTTGTGTCCAAAATTATGACATGAAAAACATTGTCCATTAAAGAATTTCCTGCGTCTATCAAATCTATTGTCCTGCTGATTGTAGTTTATATTGATATTCATCTTTGGAGAAAATTGAGTATGATTTACTTGAGGTTGGTTGTGGCTTCTATTCATCCTTGGATTAAATTGAGTTTGAGTCTGATTTACCTAGTTATCTACTTTATGCTTTTGTTGACAATTGTCATATTGTTCAATGGCCTTTGCTGCATCAAGATAGCTTTTGGTGGAGGTTGACAACTTCTGTGATTGATATGCTTCTTCAGTATATCCAAGACCTGTCTTTATCAGAGGAGAACGATGAACATTGATAATTTCATTTAAAGTTTATGATTCTTTAGCAAATCTAAGATTAAGCAATTTTGTTATCTCAAGATCCTTTCTTAGACCTACAATTTCACATTCAAGTTTTTCATTGTGTTTTTGTTTTTCAGCAAGTTGGTATGTCAAGTTATCTATAATCATATTATTTTCTTTTAAACAAATTTTGAGTTTAGATATTTCTTCATGAAGGTATTCTTCCTCTAAAGCATCCCAAAAATTATCATTTTCATAAGCCATCAGAAGTCTGTAATCTTTTCCAGTTTCATCTTCATCACTATTAGATAAACCATCACTATCTTCATGAGTATAATGAATCATTTTATTCACAACTTGTTTTCTATTCCCTTTTGAATATTCCTTTCCTTTTTCAAATTTATCTTTATGAGGACATCTGGCAGCATAATGACCGACTCTGCCACAAGAAAAGCATTTGAAGGGTAACTTACGTCTAAACCTTCCAGAACCTCGTTAAAGCTTCTTGACAAAGTTTACCTCATCTTCTTCTTCTAAAATATGTCCCGATTCATTGTGTTCTTCTTTTCATTTTGCTGAAGCTTTGAATGTGGCTTCTCTCATATCTGATGGTCCTCCTTTTCTCATCTCAAAGGCATTTAATATATCGTGAAGATGCGTCATAGTGATATTTTGCAGATCTTGTTTTTCTTCTATGGCAGACACTTTGGATTCAAATTTAGCAGACAAGGATCTCAAAACTTTCTCAACCTAGGTAACTTAATTTCTTCACCCAGATTCTTTATACAATTGACAACCTCATCTATACGTAGGAAGTAACTAGCTATGCTTTCATCACTGTGCATCTTAAGAGTTTCATACTGAATTCTGAGAGTTTGAAGCTTAGCATGTTTTACCTAAGAGTCTCCTTCATAACTTAGAACGATTTTGTCCCATATTTCTTTGGCTGATTTGAGCTGCATGAATTTGACACACTCTGATTGTGAAAGACTTCCCAATAAAGTATTGACAGCTTTGGCATTGGTTTCATATTGCTTTTTACCTGTCGTATCTGTAGGAATTGCTGTTGGAAATGTATATCCTCCTTCCACAATTTCCCAGACATTTGTTCCAAGCGATTGTAGATATGCTGTGGTTCTTATTTTCCAATAAACAAAGTTGCTTCCATCGAAGATTGGCGTCTGATGGATCCCATGCTTTCTTGATTATTCATGTTGATGGATCTCCCTTCAAGTGATCAAGCTTCTTTTGAAGGACCGACTCTGATACCAATTGTTGGAAATAATACTGAGAGGGGGGTGAATCAGTATTATCAGATCAATAATTTTATTTCCAAACAGATTTATATACGCTACTTCAGTGAAGTGAACTAGTGTGTACACGCAACAGTGCTTAAAGAAACCAGTGTATATGCAGAGAACTTGTGATTTAGACAGTTTATCATGTGTTGAGCTTAAACCAGTATATCAGAGATTTATTAGATAGTGCAGTAAAAGCAGAATAAAGCAACACACATGAACACCAAGATTTAAGGTGGAAATCCAATGTAGGTAAAAACCACCTGCTGTTGTCGTCTTTGTCTTCTTTTAATAATAAGAAAATATGTTTACAATCTTGTACTGGTGCAGACTCATACCAGTATGTAGGCTTCTACCTGTAGAAGGTTACAACCTTCTCTCTTTCTCCAGCTTCTACTGGAAGGGAGTAACAACCCCTAGCTCTTGTACTAGCCGATATGTTTACTAGTACGTAGGCACCGACGTACAGAAGGCTATGACCTTCTTTCTTCCTCCAGGGACCACGTTTCATAAATTTTCTGATTGGATACTCTTGGATCACAACACCACAAGCTGAGGGCCACATTTCATCAAATTTTCACACTGGACCCATCAAAGCCTTTTAAACTTAAACTGCATCAACCAATATTCGGTTAATCTGGACGATCAGATCATTGACACCAGAACTCTATGTTGAACATAGAACCCTACATCATCATCTAGAACCAGCTGTAACCTCAAAAACCATGCATTAGAGTGTATATGCTACTTGGTTGAACCCAACATGCATGTATACGAAACTTCCTTTAACCCAACCTACGTATATCTCTAAAGATATTGAATCATTCACTTTTGAACCATTGACTGTACCTATCAGTGACATTATGAAGATCTACTATCATATTACAGAGTTCAAAATAGATAGCAACAAGGATCACACTTCCTTCTTAATCAATCAATCAATCAGATTCAATTTACTTATACAACAGTTCTACGTTCAGATCTAAGAGGACTTCATTGAAAAACAATAGTAAAACAACAGAATTTGATCAGATAGATCAGTCAGATCTAAACATAAGCTTCTCCTTTTGTATATGCTACTTGGAAGAGTTGAACCTGCATGTACACGCACTTTAGTCGAGACGAAACTGCATACAAATCTACAAATTCGACTCAGAACTTTGCTACAATTCTAGACTTCAGACAAACCCAGATCATGATAGATAACAAATAGAACAGGCACAAAACATCAGATCTGGTCACAACCAATATCAGATCATTCAAGAAAAATTCATTTCAAGTCTCATGATTCCTGATCCAATGTTGAACTCAAGGTGCACATGAATATTTCAGATCTAGTCCCAAACATAACCCTGCAACATAATATATACTTCAGATAGAAGTATTCCTTACAATCTCATTGCTTGCACACCTTGGCCTAATTATCTTATCCTCCTTATATACTCTTAGGCCTTTCTCAATACCTTGGAACAAAACCACTTAGGACCAATACCTTGGACCTAATACCTAGGGTCAATACCTTGGACCAAATGCCTCGGACCAATTACCTTGGACCAAAATACCTTGGATCAAATACCTTGGACCAAAGACTTGGTTTTCCAACATGTACGTGCTTTTCCTCCTATGAAAGTGCATGTATACGTTATACGTTACTTTTGTTCTATTAAACCGCATGTATACATGCCTTGGACAAAGTGAACCAACGTATACCTCTCTTTCTTCATTCTTTGGAGTCTGATCTGTAATCCTTTGCTGTTGACCTGCTGCACTTTGAACTTTCATCTGAGTTAGTTGCCACCAAGGACAATACCTGTATCATAATGCCAACAAACATGGTGGTCAAGGCAGCTATCAAGGAAGAGGTCGAGGTGGCGGATCTAGTTGAGGCTATGTACAAAGCTACAACTGTGGCTAGGCAGGGCATTTTGCAAGAGATTGTCATAATCCTACTACGACATGTAAGTATTGCAAATCATTTGATCATGTAATTGAAGAATGTCCAGTACTTATGGAAAAAATGAAAGAAAAGAAAAATCAACAGCTGACACAGAACGTTCAAATGATGATTGTAGAACCGAGGACGGATGAACCTCACATTAATATTATAAGAAGGAGTGGAGCTGTGAATGGAAATGATAAAGTAGATGGAAAGAAGGAAGATAAATCTACATAGGTAAGAAAGATTGTGGAGAAAGTTCCTACTTTCAATGTTTAGAAGGAAAAATAAGTGTTTATGGAAGCTAAGAAAAAATTTATGGATGATGGAGCTTCAATTTCTAGCACGCAGCCAAAACCAATGCAGAAGAATAATTGTGATACAATATCAATTACAACACAGATATGGATCCATGTACTTTAAATTATTTCCTACAAAATTGCATGAAGTTGTTAAGAAACTAGAAAGCTTTAGAAGGGTTGCAGGAATTGATAGATTCATGTGCTTCTAAAGAAGTACCGCAAAGCGACATGCATGCAGTTAAAAATTTACATCGACATAAGAGGAGGATTGGAAAAGAAATGAGGCTCACTGCATAGATCAAAGAATACGACATGGATCAGGTCATTCTATATTTATAATCTGATGGCAATCTTTTACCAAAGAAAACCTGGGACTCGACAAGTAATATTATGTTACAGTGGTCACCAATTCAGTTGAGAATGGCCAACCAGCAGAAAATCTTCCCTATGGGGAGGTTACCAAGTGTTACAATAGACATTGAAGGAGTACACACTATTGCAAATTTTGAAGTAATAAAAATTGTGTATGAAAACAAACCCTATCCAGGATTGCTTGGACTGAATTGGGCATTTGATAATTTGGCTATAATCAACTTAAAAAAGAGACAAATGGTATTTGAAAAGGACAACATGAGAGTAATTGTTTCATTGGACCCATCATAAGGGGTGAGATATACATAACCTATCAGAGATGAGAATTGCACAGCAGATATAAACAAAATTTATTAGATAACAGCCAAGGATTTCTAAATCACTTCATTGTATAACTTCTGAGGTATGTAACTTGCCTTACTATGATGGTTTAGGTAATGTAAGCACTTTCCTTGATGATTATGAAAGAAAAATACCATAATATCAAAGGTTGTTAACTTTGGATGTGGCCCTGAGATATACTCCTGCTAGATGGTGGGGTGCACATAAAAGAAATATAACAAATTGGCAAGATTGTCAAAGAATAATGTGGATCAGGTTTGCGCAAGTAGATACAGAAATAGAGGTGAAATATGAAGGTAAAACTGACCCTAGGGAGCATATTCATTGATGCACTACATTAGGGGAGGAGATCCCACAACATGAATGGGTACATGGGTTTATCCACACATTAGAGACAATTCCTATGAATTGGTACCTAGAAACAAAACTGTGCCATTGTACTATAAATTGGGCAGATTTGGTTGAAGGGTTTATATTAAAATTGAGTTTTTCATATGATTTCCCATGTGTAGAATCGACTCTTCAGACATTGAGAGAAAATATATTTGGGAGTACGACGTCACTAACATGGAAACAACCAGATTAGACTACATAGCTAGAACATGCACTGGAATGCTATAATATTATTGCAGAAGAAGATAAGGATCTACACAATATCAACATAAAAAAATCAGAAGGAAACCAAGAATTCATTGGACCTAAGCCAGAAATACCAGATATAGCAAAGTCAGTAAAGACTAAGAATGTGAATATATGATCAGAAGAGGAACCAAAGTTCACAATGATTGGAGACTACTTGGACAAGGATACAGTTAGTAAAGTTACAGAGCTGCTTCATGAATATCAGGAGTTGTTTCCCACTATGTGTTCAGAGATGAAGGGTATCGTAGGAAATTTAGGAGTTATGAAGATACCCCTTAAACCGTATGTGAAACCTGTTAAGCAAAGACCTTACAGATTGAACCTAAAATATAAGGAAAAGGTGAAAGAGGAGTTAGATAAAATGATAACATAATGGATCATTGAACCTGTGGAGGAATCAGAGTGGGTAAGTCCTATGGTGTTCCATGAAAAGAAGAATAAAGGAGAAATCATGATTTTTGTGGATCTAAGGAAATTGAATGATGCATGCATGCATGATCCCTTCCCTACACCCTTTACAAATCAAGTGTTGTATAATGTAGGAGGACAGGAGCCGTACTCATTCACAGATGGAATTTTTGGCTATCATCATATTAGGATTGCACCTGAGGATAGGCATAAGGCCACATTTGCAACAAAGTGGGGTTCATTTCAGTATACAATGATGCTTTTTGGGTTGAAGAATGCCCCTGCTATATTTTCAAGAGTTGTGGTCGCAACATTCAAGGGGTACATACACGAATTCCTGAAGGTATACTTTGATGATTGGACAGTCTTTGGACTATTGAAAAGGCATGTTGTGAGCTTAAGGCTTATGTTAGAAATATGTAGGTAGTACCAGATCTCATTGAACTTAAAGAAATGTATATTTTGTCTACCATTTGGTATAATATTGGGGTATGTTGTGTGCAAGCAGGGTTTGATGGTGGATCCCGTGAATATAGTTGTCATTATGAACTTACCTCCACCAAAAATAGTGAGAAAGTTGCACACTACATTAGGACACACTAGATATTACAGAAAATTCATTAAGGGGTATGTGCAGATAAATGCGCCAATGGAGAAATTATTGAAGAAGGATGTGACTTTTCAATGGAATGAATAATTCCTTAAAAGTCTCTATATATTGAAATAAAATATGGTAACTGCGCTTATCTTGGTTTCTACAGACTGGAATAAGGAACTTCATGTTCATGTTCATGTAGATGCATCTTGTATAGCTTTGGGAGTAGTATTGACACAACCTAGTGCAGGAGAAATCAATCACCCTATAGCTTTTACAAGCAGGAAGTTGTCTAAAGGAGAGAAGAACTACACTACAATAGAAAGAGAAGGCTTGGCTATGGTATATGCATTACAAGAATTCAAACATTATTTGTTGGGATCACACTTTAATATGTTTACAGATCATTCTACATTGAAATATATGGTGAATAAGCATGTCCTAGGAGCAAATATTTGTATATGGTTTTTGTTATTTTAGGATTACGATTTTTAAGTTGTTGTTAAACCAGGAAGCTTGAATGCTGGACTTGATCATCTATCAAGGTTGGAAATAGGGGAAGAACCAACGAACATTGAAGATAATCTTCCGGACGTGTAGTTGTTTGCAATCAAGATTGCAGATGATCACTTTGCAGACATTTTTCAATTTTTGGCTATAGGAATGGCCCTTACAGTATACACTACGCAACGGAAGGATGATTCGGTGGTAAAGGCAACTGATTTTTTGTTGATAGAAATACATTTGTATAAGATGGGACCAGATGAAATATTGTGCAGGTATTTCCCCAAATATGAAAGATGGTTTATTCTGGCAAAATCTCATGGATGTGTAGCTGGTGGACATTATGCAGGGAAGGCTAATGCGGAGAAAGTTTTAAGAGCATGATTATGGTGGCCCAAACTAAACAAGGATGCAAAGGAGTATTGTCAATCATGTGATGTATGTCATAGAACTGGGAAGCAATCAAGGAGGGATGAAATTCCATTGGTGCCACAGGTAACATTGTAGGCCTTCAAAAAATGGGAAATTTATTTCATTGGACCTATTAACCCACCTAGGAAGAAAATTGGTGTGAGGTATATAATCATAGCAATTGATTATTTGACAAGGTGGGTTGAGGTGCAAGCAATAAGGGATTACAATGAAAAAACTGCTACGAAGTTCATTTTTTAATATATTTTGTCCTGATTTTGGTGTCCAAAGGTCTTGATGAGTGATCAAGGATCACATTTCCTTAATAATACCATTGAGGCATTGACTGAAGAATTCAAGGTGTATCATCAGAAGAGAACCCCATATCACCATCAGGAAAATGGCACAGTCGAAGCTTTTAACAAGATTTTGGAAAATGCACTAACCAAAGTGTACAATGTGAACAAATTTGACTGGGATATGAGAATTCCAGTGGTGTTATGGGTTTATAGAACCACATGCAAGAATTTGACAGGCGAGAAACCTTTCAAGTTGGTTTATGGGTAAGAAGTTGTGATGCCCATGGAGTATATTATGCCAAGCTTAAGGATTGCAGCCTTTACAGACATGGTCGATGCTAACATAATGGAGGAAAGAATGGCGAAGTTGCTCACATTAGAGGAAGACATATTTGTAGAAAGATTTGATCAGTAGGTGCAGAAAGCAAGAGAAAAAGATTGGCATGAACGACATGTCAAGTAGAAGATGTTCTAGGAAGGAGATCTTGTCCTTCTGTATGACAACAAATTGGTGAAGTTCCTAGGAAAGTTTAAGATGCATTGGTTGGACCCTTAGATCATCAAGCATATCATGATGGAGGCACAGTTCAGTTGGCGAAGTTGAATAGACAATTGATGACAAGGAGGGTGAATGGAAGTAGGTTGAAATTGTATAGGGACAACCATGCCATGGTAGCTTTGCTCTAAAAAAAAGGAGGAAAGTCTTAGTGCCACCTGTAGTTGAAAGTGGGCAATGGACTATAAACTACGCTGCAGAAAATAGCTTCGACATAGGAAGGTTACTTTGTTATAGTAAGGAGTATGTCATAGTTCGTAAGAACCATGACACAAGAAGGATTGTTACTTACAATGAAAGGTGCATCGAAGCTTTGCCAGAAATATGAGCGTTGAAAAGGAAATTGGCCATTAGAGGAGCGGAAAATTGCATTTATGGAGACAAGTTTGCAAGGATCTAGGGATAAATATGCAGTTAATAAATAGAATATGATTAAGAATTAAGATAATGATGGGGTTAGAATATCAGGAGTGCTATAAAAGGCTGCGTCCCGCCAATATTTTGGCACTTTGCTATCTGAGAGCTCACAAATCACTATATTGAGAAATTAGAGAAGTCATGCTACTCCATGAACACTGAAGATATCATTTTCATATTCAAAGAGAGAGGTATAGTGGGAATTATGGAAGGTACAACACCATCTGGCACACCTGCAACATCACCTCTCTCGCAACAAATATCGCTAAGGAGGAAACTAACTCAGGATCAGAGAACAAAGAAGAAGCAAGGTAAGAAGCCTAAGAAACATGTTGAATCGCAACCAGAAGCCCAACCCGTAAGAGATAGTGAAGAAGAAGCATAACAACAATAGATGGAGACAGAGAGCGCAACAATTTCATCCCCTCTGCCACCATATTTACGTCCCAGGAAACCAAATGCTAAACCAGTCAAAGACTCCAAGGATGTGAAGTATGGCACGTTTACACCATTATTACCAAAGAAAATACCATTTGAAGGTGAACTACTCAGAACAATCCCATAGTTGAAGTTCAAGGATAATGACTTCAATGAACGTAACAAATACCCGTAGTTCACACCAAGCAGGTACCTGAAGCAGGTCCATTACCCAGAGAGTGGAGTAACAAGATTGGAACCACATCCATGGGTGCAAGGGTTAGAGCAATCAGGCCTACTAAACATGTTGAACGTGCCACACTTCGGAAAAAGTACACTTAGCACAGCATGCGTAAGACAATTTCTCATGCTAGTACATGAAGGATGCCTTTGGATTGGAAGTAAGATCCCCATTGATGAGATGTTGATTAGGAGAATTACCAGGTTTCCATACCAAGGAAGGGACCCCACTGAAGAGTTCGTGGGTAATGATCAAGACAAAAAGATAGCATAGAACATGAAGGAGAAGTTCGACTTGGTCAAGAAAATGTGAGGCTACAACATAAATTCAATCAGTGACCAAGGAGTATGCTTCACCATGCATATATTAGTTGGGAATATTATGTGAAAATGTCGAGCCAATGAATTCCCTACAAAATTTGTTTCCTTAGCTGCACAATGCAACAACGGGGTCTAGTACAATTGGGCCAGATATCTATGTGAATAATTCCTAGAAGATTGTCGGGAAGCTCAGGAGGAAGGTAACACATTTCATTACGCATGGTTTCTTTTGATCATAACATTATTGGCATGGAATGAGTTGGAGGATTCACATTTTCCTCCGGTAGAAGAAGATGTGTGTGAAGCCGCACAGTATTCCTCACTCTAGTATACCAAGGAGCCATCGTGAGAACAGGAGAATAGAATATTATTTTTCTTGTACCACATGGATTTACACATGGTGGTAAATTAACACCCTAGACTGTCACCAAGCTTGTACCAAAAATATAAGTCTGTTGCAAAGTTCAAAGAAGACTTTCATAGGATCTATATACAGGCTCGAAAGGATACAATAAAGACATGGCATCCTCTACCATACTTAGTCACTAAAGATGATCTTATGACATTAATACAGTAGTAGCCCACAAAATGGATGAATGCGATGGAGAAAGATGTAGGAGATAGTGACACAAAGGAAGAAACTTCACAGCATGGGGAAGCAAATGGAAAGAATAAAGACAAGCATGAACAAGAGAAAGAACATGAACATGAGTAGGACAAAGAGTGGAATAGGGAGAAGATAGAAACATAAAAAGGAAAGAGGAAGATGCAAAGCAGAACTTCACCAAGGAGTAGAAAGAAGAAGAAAGTAGATAAATCCAACAGCACAATGCCACTAGTCCTTACTGATGGGGACCTAGATGAAATTTGGGAGAGAGTTCAAGAAGTCACAATGGAGTCATGGAGAAAAATAGAGCATCACTACGGTGCACTCTTGATAGGTGTTGAGCAGAGTATTGAAGAATTAAAAATATTTGCGCAAACATATAGACAACCAATGTAGATAGGCCAAGGACTCCATCCAAAAAGATGAATAGAGATGAAATTTTGGATGAGGAGAATGCAGATACCTGTCAAAGCATTGCAGTTTGACTCCACCGAAGTCAAGCAACTAGCAAAAGGTTGGGATCATGTTCACATCACTGCCCATTTGGGTATTACATGAACTGCACCAAGGCATCATAAATGAGCTAAAGGAGCACAGATAATGCACCGCACAATTAAATATTCATTTAGAACAAGAGTACATTGCACTAAAGAAACAACTAAACCAAGCCATCAAGGATAAGGATCAAGTAGAGATACAAAAATAGAGATTGAAAGAGGTGGTTGAAGCCACTTGCAGGGAAGTTCCAGATATGGATGTCTGCGAGGAGGAATCAGTAGAAGATAAGGCCGCGAAACTCGGCCTTGTAGTCAAGGAATCAAAGAAGAAGATCATGGATGTGCACTTTGAATATGAAATAAAGATCAGTGAGCTACAAATGAATCTGCATCCAGCCACACCACTAGAAATGCGCAATGACAGGCATCTCCGAGATAGTGGTAGGGTGTGGAAAATTATTGGATGAAACCTTACAGATTTGGACTTCGCTATGGGAATATTTGAATTTATAAAGGATGGAAGGCAACACCCAGGAGAAGAAGAAGCAACTAGAAGAGATTTGGAAAACAACAAAGACCTTGTTAGTCTCACAGAAGCTCGCCATAATTAGTGAAGGCAAGGCGCTTTAGAAATAGATAGATGAAATTAGAAGGGAAGAGAAAATTTTGATGGAGAGAACTCAACCATGGCAAGATGACGCTCTCCAGCTGTCATAGGAAGTGGATGAGAAGCTCCAGGAGCTTCGAGAAAAGGAAGGAGAAGTGTTGCAGAATATTGAAGGACCAGTGACAGAGGCACTGCTAGAAGAAGTGCGCAAAGAAGAGAAGCAGGCAGTAGAGATACTACAATAGTACAACATCACCTACAACAACATCGCAACAAAGATTCGAGGCAAGACAGTTGAGTGAATCAGGACGAGTCACATGTGAGCATTGGGGGCCTATTGGGCGTAGCCCAACTTGGCCCAAGTTTCGGTCAAAATTCTGTATTTTAGGGAGCAGAGTGTGTGGTACTGCACAGCTATGTACCGCGTGATGTTTTAGGGGCTTCGAGGTGGGTCAAAATCCCTTCTTTTTATAGCAGGTTTGGGAAATAGTTGATTGTTTTTAGGAGGACCATGGTATTTTGATGACCCGTTGATGTAAGTAGTATATATAGGAGAAAATATGTAAGTTGAAGTAAGGAAAGTAATACTGATATAATAGAAGCATAAGGAAATATCTCTGTAATCTGTTTGGGGTCTTAAAGGAAAGGCTTCGCAGCTGAGTGCACATAGAACTAAAGTCAGTAACTGAGTGCACAAACACCTGCAACTGGTTGCACAGGTCGAGGAATTGTACGTTGTTTCAAGGAATTAATATAAAAAGTGTAGTTTTGATGGACATAACTTGTGTATTATTATTATGTATCTTTTTCTTTATGTTCAATAGTTTAGTTATATGTTGATTTCGTGCAGTATTGTTTATGGTTGTTAATGGCATGGTTAAGAGATAATCAACCTTGCAAAGTAATCTATGTATGTTAAGGATAAGAAAACATAAAAATACCACATCACATCATCCCTCAAGGCTATAGAAACCTGGTTATGCATACTCCCATAGTCACTTTGGGTGACACTATGATCTACGACCTGCTTGCAAGTTGCTGCTGAAAGGGCTAGTGATTTAGGGTTTTGTTGGTGCACAGTAAACTTCGAACCTGGGTTAGCCCAACCTAAGCCAACACCATTCAAATTTTGGCACAATTATCGAGGGCCACATGGCACCCTCTCGTTGGGCCATGTGGTGCCTCCTTATTGGGCCACCCAAAGCACATCAACCAATCACAACTTGTCAAATCACGTTGTGCAACCGTGCAACATGTCAGCACTTGATTGGCCGAATTTTCCTCCGTGCAACCTAGTCACATGTTGGTTTTAGTGCCACATCATCTATACGACATGCAGATTCAGAAACTCAGTCAACCCTGCAATTTGATTTTTTAGTTCTTTGCCAAAAATTTTGGAACATGATAACTTTCACATACGGTTTCAGATTAAGGTGATTCAAGTGTCATTGGCATCATAACGACAAGACGATTTGGCACTAGTTTTGAGTGATTTTGAGCACTTTCATTTTGAGCATATTTTTGATCCCCTGGATCATTCCTCCCCCACTAAAATCTTTTGGAACACCAAAAGTTTGTTTTTACTCAAAAAGCAAGTGAGGGTATAGCTCCCTCACTTTCTCAATCTCAATCCACCTTGCTTTACTTGGATTGGTACCTTTGAGCCCCTCTCAAAGATACTCCACATTGCCTCTGCATAAATTCCTGACTCTCCTATCAAGAAATGTATCTTTCTGCAACTCATCTAAATATTCAAGAGCAAAATATTCAATAGATGGAATTTGAACATTCTCTTCATGATCATTAGAGGCACATACAATCTCAATTTTTCCACATACACAAAAAAATAAATTTACATATAAGGTGGAAAATCTAATCGGAAAGCATTGTTACCAATCTTCTCCAAAATTTTAAAAGGGCCATATCTGATTGTCTTAAGCTTTTTACCTTCACCTTGAAGTCTTTCCTTACTGATATATAACCAAACTTGATCTCCCACTTGGAAATCATGATCAACATGGTGTTTTTCATGCCTTTCTTTGTACTTTGATTTTGTTTTCTCAAGTATCTCTTGTACTCTTTGATTTACTAGATGAATTTGTTTAATGAAATTATTGGCTTTTTCCACATCACTATATCCATCTATTGCAATATATTTACCAAATATGAAATAAAAAGGAGAATTTGGAAAAAAACCGAAGCAAGCTTCAAATAGAGATGCTTGCATAGATGAGTGCTTGGCATGAATGTAGGCATGTTGGATGTAATGAAAATTCTCATTCCAAAGTTTAGGATGCTTACCAAAATATCCACGAAGGAGATGCACTACTATTCTATTTACCACTTTTGTCTGGCCATCGGTTTGTGGATGAAATGTTTTTCTCTTCTTCAACTTGGTGTCCATGAGTTCCCATAAACTTGACAAAAACTTCCTGCAAATCGAGAATCTCGATAAAAAATAATAGAAGTGGGAAACCCAAAGTGAACCAATACGTTTTGGAAGAACACCTTTGCGGCCTGTTTAGCTGTATCGTGTTTCTTACATGGCATCAACACACATTTTGCTGAAACAATCCACAACAACATAAAGATAATCATGACCTTTCTTAGAAATTGGCAGTCCCCTACAAAATCCATAGAAATAATTTCCTAAGGATGAAATAAATAGGGAGTGGAGTGTACAAACCAAATTTCCTATTGCTAGGATTTCTAACAGCACACATCAAACATCCTCCTACATATTGCGAAACGCTTTCATTCATGCGAGGCCAATAACAATACCTCTAAATTTGTGCAATTATTTTTTTTACACCAAAGTGACTAACAATAAGATAAGTGTGGTATTCCCTTATGCCATTGCCTCTTTCACCCTGTGGAAAACATAACTTGACAAGATGATACAACTTGTTATGAACATGATAATCCAACTCTTCAACGTGATTTCCTTGAATCAAAGTTGCATAAACATCTTTAAAATCGCCATCTTGAGCACATTGTTCAATTTAACTTTCATGCACGATTGAGTTACGCTTAATAATGAAAGATACACTAACAATAAGCCTTCATAACATATCAGTAACTTTGTTATATATACCTTTATTTTACACAATTACCAAATGAAATTGTTGTAGCAATCCCATCCACCTGAAATGTCGAGCTTGTTGTACCTTGGTTTGTGATTGTAAATATTGCAAAGGTTGATGGTCAGTATTATTTACCCATCAAATAGTGCTTCCATTTCTTGACGCTTTGTACCAAATCATACAATTCTTTATCATAAGTTGGATATTTAATTACTGCATTGGTAAATATTTCATAATGATAACAAATAGGATTACCATGTTGCATCAAAACTATTGGACCCATGGCATAATCACTTGCATCAGTTTGAACCTCAAATGGCTTCTTAAGATTTGGAAGTGATAGAACTAGTGTTGTACTGATTTTCTCTTTCAATGTGTTGAAGGATTGCTGTTGCTTGCCTCCCCACTGAAAGACTTGTTTCACACTTGTCAAAGCATGTAGTGGAGCTGCACTTAGTGAGAAGTTAGCTATACATTTTCTCCAATATTGGGTTTCTCCCAAAAATATCCTAACTTCTATTACATTGTTGAGTTTAGTCCAATTCACAATGACTTCAAATTTTGAGGGATCAATCCTCAATTCACTCCCTCCTACAATATGACCCAAATAAACCAAAGAGGTTTTCCCAAATTCACACTTAGACATCTTCAAATACAATTTCTCTTTCTTAAAGACATCTAAAACTTGTTTCATATGCTTGACATGATATTCACGAGTCTCACTGAAAATAAGAATATAATCTAAGTAGAATATGACAAAATCATCAAGGAATGGTTTCAACACATCATTCATAACTCTCATGAATGTTGCGGGTGCATTGCAAAGCCCAAATGACATAACTGACCATTCAAACAAACCTTGTTTTGTCTTGAAAGTAGTTTTCCAAATATCTCCATCAACAATCCTTATCTGATGATAACCGCTTCTTAAACCTAACTTAGTGAAGTAAACAACATCCTTTAATTGATCTATCAAATCATCAATGCAAGGAATGATAGTGATTCTTTATGTGATTTTGTTCAAAGATACAAAATCCACACACATATGTCATGTACCATCCTTCTTTGGAGCCAAGACAACAAGATACCCACAAGAAGATGTGCTAGGCCTAATGACCCCTTTGTCAAGCAACTCTTGAATTTGCTTCTTGATTTTTGCATTCTCCAAAACTAACATCCTATACATGCGAATGTTTGGAAGAGGTGCATCCTACTGCAAGTAAATCTCATGTTGGATTCCTCTTTTAGGAGGAATCCCTTTAGGTTCCTGAAAATTCTTATCACAAGTGTTAGCAACTTCAACCAAATCACACTTGAGTTTTGAATCACATCCTTTGAAATCTTCAGATTTGACATTATTTTTAGCTTTAATCATCAACAAAAAAAAATATTACTAGCATTAACAAGCATTTTCATTTCACCGGCTATTTCAAGAGATAAGTTCATCTTCTTGCGATGTGCTCTAAAAATATACTAAAATCAATCTTCAAAAATATGATATTTCTTATCAGGATGATAGAACATGTATTTCCAGCCATACAAGTATGGACTCCCTTAAAAAATTCCACATATGTCAAGTGGTTCAACATCAAGCTCTAACTCATGAATAAATTTTGCAGTGATGGCGAATTTGAGTTTACATTTTCTTGCACTTACAATTTGGAATTTTTTACATACCCAACCCAAAGGGTGAGGTTTAGGATGAGGTGTAGTTTATAAGTTTAGTTTCTTGACAATAGATTCAAAAATAAGGTTAACTTGAGATCCACTATCAAACAATGTATCAACTTTGGTATGTTTTGTAATGACCCTGATATGGAAAAGCTCAATTCTTTCTTTATCATTTTGAGACTCAATATGCTTACTAGAAGAACTAGTACTTGCAATAATCTTTACCTTTCATTCCCATGGCTATGACCTGGTTTCATCACCTGAATCAGATCCTAGATCTTGTTGAGTTGTTGCAACAGTATTTTGTTTCCCCTTTTTGTTGAACTTATTTGGTCTCATTATGGTCTTCATCATGGTATTCTTTTGAATAATGTTTATAGGTAAGTTTCTCTCCCTCTTTCTTTATTGTAGCATTTTTTTTCTTTTTCCTTGAAACTTACCCTTTCCTTTGTCTCCATATTTGGATGTATTCTTGCTAGTACCTTGAGGAACATTATTTCCTCTTGCCTCTAAATGAGTTGCATGAACACATACTTCATCTAGATTGGTTGGATTAAACATAAGTATAGTATGCCTCAAATAACTATGTAATCCACCTATGTATTTAAGGAGAGTGTCTTGTGAAGACAAATCAACACCCAAGATTAAAGCTCTTATGCTAAATTATTTTGTGTAACTTTGAACACTCTAACCTTTATCTTGTTTAAAACTTTATCAATCCACAATATCTTTTTTCATATAAGCTAATGGATAAAATTTCCTTCTTACTACAGCTACAAAATCATTCCAAGAAGAGATAATTTTACCACATTTCTTCAAGTCTTCTTGAGTTATGAGCTCCCACCAGATGAGAGTTTTACTTTCAAAACAAACAAAATCAAGCTGGATCTTTGTAACATCATCCTTAATCCTTTGAATCTTGCAATAGACTTCAATTTGTCGAACCCAATTATCAAACTTTTCAACATTTACTTCCCCATTATACATAGGCAATTCAAACTTGACATCAAGCTTAAGAAAAGGAGACTTAACATGTCCTTTTGGAGATCT
The DNA here is from genome assembly GCA_000404065.3 of Pinus taeda. NCBI lineage: Eukaryota > Viridiplantae > Streptophyta > Pinopsida > Pinales > Pinaceae > Pinus > Pinus taeda. Next base: position 462,038 of record APFE030158600.1, read on the forward strand.
AGGAGGAGTATGTATGGGTGTTGAATGAGGTGAAGAAGGAGGTGAGAATGGAGGTGAAGGAGTAGGTGGAGGTGGAGGTGGAGGCTTTCTCCCATCACCACCATTACCTTTTTGTTGATTTGAACTTTATCGTTACAACCTTGTTGTTCACTCTTCATACAACACTTTCACCATCTTAGACATATCATAGAAAGCCTTTATGAAAGCTCTCTCATCCTCAAACATCAACTATTGTCCTTCTTCAGGTGCCATGACTGGTGGATTTCTTGTAGTTTGTGACCTCCTTAAACCAATTTTAGGATTTGGTTCTTCAAGCACTCATTCTCCTCTCTTCAATTTAGACCTTGTTAACATTCAAAAAAAATTGCAAACACATTCAAACCTTCAAAACAACCATGCTTTGATACCAAACTGATCTAAAATTAAAAACTTGAAGGTTTCTTGAAAAAGTTTGCAAGCTAGTTTATGTCTTTTGGGCAATGGATAAATTTGAAAATGCACATAAACTTATTGTTTTTAGTTAATTTTGTAAAAGTAACCAAAGAAAAATAGACAATATGCAACATCAGACAAACAATAATTTGATGACGGAGTTCACCCCTCCTAGGCTACGTCTCCAAGTCCAACATCCAATGTTGACCCTTTCTATTATATTCTTAAAATGTAAATTACATCAACATACAATGCTCAAATCGTAAAAATAATGTTGCCATTGTGTCCAGAACACCCAAAAATCCATTTCTAGGCTCTTCTTAGGCTCAAGGTTGAAAAATAACCAAGTTATGCCTGCTTCTCCATTTCTCTACTATTTGTCCTGCAAAATGAAAAAGTGGATAACTAGGCAATGAAATCATCCTTTGGCAAGTCCATCAGGTGATAATTTTGCTTGGGATTGATGTTGATTCCATTGCAAAAGGTGCAAATTGCTGAATAGATAATCGTGGCAATGAGGGTTGCATACCCATTTCTTAGCTCTCAGACTAGTCCTATGAGGACCATTTGGCTAGGGGCATAGGTCAGAGGCCACACGCCCACCAACTGCGGCACTCCTGGTTGTATTATGTATCCATAAGCCTGTGGGCTGGGGTGCAGTTAGGGTTTCATGTGCCCCGCCCCTCCCTCTCGTCTGCCACCGATTTCTATTCAACACAAGAACTAGGGGTTGGGGCTTATCTCCCCGCCCCCTTCAACATACTCCACCATATTGTCAGTTCCATGGTATTAATGTGATTGTGGTTATGTGGCACCATATAACCGAGGGATATGGCCACGTTCCCTGCTTCTCCCACTAATTTAAAACATTTAAAATTTAAATATAATGTCACTCATTACATTTAACAAGTCATATGCATGGTTCAATGGTGGAGTGATAATTTTATAACTAACCCATTCAAATCCGGTGGAGGTTTATCGATCAACGCATTCAAAATTTGGCACAATTATTGAGGGCCAAATGGCACCCTCTCATTGGGCCATGTGGCACCTCCTAATTGGGCAATCCAAAACACATCAACCAATCACAACTTGCCAAATCACCCTGTACAACCATGCCACGTTTCAACACATTATTGTCCCACTTGTTTGTCATACAACCCAGTCACATGCTGATGTCAGTGCCACATCACTTGTACAACCTGCCTAGTCAGGAGCCCAGTGAACCCTGCAAGTTGACTTTTTTAATTTTTTGCCAAAAACTTCAAAACGCGATAACTTTCACTTACGGTGTCAGATTGAGACAATTCAAGCGTCGTTGGAATCATAGAGATGAGATTTATGATTTGGCACTGGTTTCGAGCGGTTTTTAGCACTTTCATTTTTTAGCGTATTTTTGATCCCCTGGATCAGGCATGATATCTCAAAAGAGTGCACAAACGTACTCAAACAGGGAGGTCATGAGATCACCAACAATATCTTGGGACCACATAATTGTCACCTACATTTATAAAAAACTGAGCACACGAGGCAACATGTTTTTTGTGGCATCTTATGATCTCCCATGATTATATTAGCCCACAAAATCAACAAGAAACAAAATTTTAATCTAAATGCAATTAATCTATAATGATATTATCATATGATGTTAGTTCTAATGCAGAAAACCAATATGCAATACATACTACCCTAACATACATATAAAATTATGCAAGTGCTAAGTATAATCATATATCCAATGTAACTAGCATGTCAATTGATCAGTGTAAAAACATGTGCTTCTATGATTATTTATGCAATGCATCCAAAAACAAAAATGGGAAGAATAGTATGATGGATTGTGAGGGCAGGAGGTGGGAAAATAAGAGACCCATATGCCATAGAAAGGAACCATGGGGGGGAGGGAAAGACGCCAATGAAGAGGATTGAATTTGTTCTTATAACCAAAAGATGGAAATATCAGTAATCAAGTACATGAACCTTTGATAAAGAACTATTTTAGGCCTATCATCCTTGGCATAAGAAGGGGTAAGTGATGTAAACACATTTATGATGATATTGTCTTGGTTATTGGGAAAATAATAGGTGCGACCATCATTGTATATGGTGAAAAACAAAGATTCTTCATTTTTCATAGGGGAAACTAGCTCTTCATCAACACTAGGGGAATGAACCTCATCACAAACATCTATTTCTGGGATAGGAACATAAGGGGTGGATTTATAAAACATGAATAAAAAACCTTTATCAGTAGCATGGGTAAAGGAAGAATCTTCCTTGATCCTTTTTGCACAAGGGCTATTGGAATTATTTGCAATGGCAAAAAGATCTTCTTTGATCAAATTGTTATTATCTTGGAACATGAAGAAGAGACCTTTCTAATCATTAGGAAGGGATTCAGAAGGACCAACCTTATTAATTGGAAGGGGAAAAGAACTTTCTTATTTCAAGGGCTCACTTTTATGGATGTGAGATACTATGGGGCCTTCACTTTTATAATCATACGCAATTCCTCAATCAACATCCCTAAAATAACCGGTAGATTCTTCCTCCATTTGATTATCATGATCTCCCTCAGAATCATCCCATTCTTCATTATGCATTTGATGTTAGCTAAGATGAAATTCAATCTCTTCCTTTTTAAGCGGGGTAGACACTTCCTCTTTCATCTTTTCTCTAAAAATTCTATCTAAGGTCTCCACTACATGAGTTTGATATAATACTTCAAGGAGAAGGGAATTGGTAGGGTTATTGTTATATTCCCATTTCATATCATAGAACCTTTCCTACTATTCATATAAGTGGGATAAAACAACTTTGGAGTTATATGTAGCCACAAGATACTTGCAAGATTATTCATATTCCATCATCCTTTCTTGTAACACTTGGAGGCTCTTGGGATACAAATCAACTTCATCATCCTCGGAGGACATGCTTTCTAGCTCATGAGTCTCTTTTTAGACACAATCCTCTAGGTATGCATTAATAACTTTATCTTGATAATTTGGAGAAGGATCAGTATATTCTTCCTCAAGCATATAACCATATCCAATAACTTCCTCCTCCCAAAAAGCCACCTCCAGTATTTGGCATATGCCTTCATTAGTTTTCAAATCTGGCCCTTCATGCAAGAGGAAGTGCACAACCAACAATGAGAGAGAAGGAATACTTTTAGGCTCACATGACCCAAGACAATTGGTATTTGGATCAATGGATAGGACAAACAATTCCATTTGGTCACAAGGTTGAGTTACGTTTTGCCTTGAAACATACCTCATGAACCTTACAACATGATTGGCTATGGAATGTGGATCCCCATTGAACATTGGAATATTCTTCAAGTATTCTCATGTGGGATATTGCGTGGTTCCTATCATATTTATGGCGGGAATATATGTGGTCAACATGTTAATGGGTCTTTAATGACATGGGAGTTGTCAGGGTGAATGAAATTGCCTTGACAAATGCTTGATTCGTCCTACAAACATTGACCTTAAATCTCAATGAACAACTGGGGATTTTTTCTTCGGATAGAGTCACCAAGAATGATATATAAATATTGTCATATGGCGAACAAGACACAGATCCCGTGTCCCCAAAATTGGTGCCAAAGATGTTACCACTCAAATTAGCAGGGGTCCTATGAGGGGATCCTATAGAGAAACTACTAGGTCAAGTGGAAACAATGGAGCGATAGTCCACTGTCACCATAGATAAAGCTCCCTGCTCTTTAAATAATTTCATCGATGGGAGGAGTCCCGGTATGAGAGTAATCACTAGGAATGATAAATTAATGATGGGATGAAAGATGATTCCAAAAGCCTATTCATAAGATAGGCTTAGATAATGGGCTTACTTGTTATGAAAGCAAGATAGATGGATCTCTTAGAAGGGATATGAGGACGCTTAGATCTAGGTTTGGAGAATAATACTTAAAAAAATGTATCCTAGACCTAAGAATCCTAAAGGAGAAATGGTTCCTATGAAATTCTTGTGGAATGTGGGTAATAAAATTGTGGGACCACAAAGAAACCAAGTGGGCACAAACTAAGTCAAGGGTGTGGAGTAGATCAACATTAGAGGGACTTTACAAATTTAGGGGGGATAATAGGATCAAAGGAATACTTTTCTTTTGTAATTGAAATGAAATGATCCAAATGAGGACACTAACCCAAAGCAACCTAGGGAGAGGAATGATCCTTGAGCTAGGGCTTGCAATACCTCAGGATTCCGCTGTCGGATTGATCTCAAACTTGGAGGAACCCTTGAGAATACCCAAACATATTTGTGGATCATTTTTCAAGGTTTTTGAATTGCTACAAAATATTTCACTTGATACCCTAGGAGACCTTCTAGGGTTAAGCCTAGAATGGGGGAAAAAAGTGAAAAAGATATTCATTTAAGTGACAACCAAGGACTAGACTAGTCTCTTGCCTTTAGGGAGATATGGAGTCAAGATGATTTCAAAGTTGGAGGACCATTTACCCAATCAAGAAGACCTTAAAAAAATTTGCATAGCATCTAATGCATGAACTCGGTTACCAAAGCTATTTATACTTCAATGTGCAATATTTGATGACTTGTCAAGGTAAAACCAATGATTTGTTTTACCTCTAGGAACATTCTTTCACCATACAAGACACATGTGATATATGAAACACATCAAAAGTATGAAATTCCACAATTTCACATTAATTTAGGGCAATTTTAGATCTAGCGAGCGAAAATCCCATACATTATTCATGTGACAAGATAAATCTAAAGATAAACATGAAAAAGAACACTTAAATGTATAGTGAGTATATCCAATCATCAATTCAAGACATAACTCGAAGCTACAAGATCAAGAGAGAGACACCAAACTTCAAAATTCATCCATGAAACCAAACTCATCCTCCAAAATAAAGTGTGAAATTCTCACAAGAGATAATAATCCAATCCAAGTGATGATGAGAGGAATGAATGAGCCTAGCATCTATTTACACAATCCAATAGGGGTTTCAAACAACCTAATTGGCCTAATTAAGCCCCAAATAATAAAATAATGTACAATAGTGACATGACTTGGTGACAAGCCCACCAATATAGCTCCATAACACAAAGAAAAGCCTATCAAGAGAAAAAAGTAGTAGATACAATGAGTCGTTGAGCCCTTGAAGAGGCCTAATGGAGTCCAAAGTTTGCCAAGGTGAGAGAGTAGGCGAAAAACATAGTGATGAAAGGGGTTGCCCCTTGATATCCAAGAAAATCAAATGTGGTGTCCCCAAGTGGGTGTGGGGACACAATGACATCCTTGTGGATCTCCAAGTGGATCGATATGCTTGTATACCATCTGTAAGGGATATAGTGATGAGATAATCCCTCCCTCTATCTCTCATGGTGATACACATCCTCATCTGGGCCCTGGAACATCTGCCAAGTGTGTGGTGCAAGTGTGAAGCTGGTTGGGCATGGTAGTTCAGGTGCATCATCCTCATCCAAAAAGGTGGAACACAAGCAATCAATAAATGGTGTTGAGGGATCCATGAAGTAGCACCCTTATCTCTATTATGGTGGAGGCCAATGGCTCTCAACGCTCACCATACAAGTGCCAATTTGACCCTTTTCAAGGCCCGAACCCCGTATAGGGAGACCAAACCTCAAATGGAGACCCACCTACCATCTTGTATAAGATCCAATGCATCCCCTCACCTTCTAGTACAAAAAATCATTAGAGTGATCGAGTAAAATAGTTTGAAAATTGTGGAAAACAAGTGGACACCTCATAGTGGCATGCCCTTCCATAATGGGCATTGACATGTACATGAGTCTCCAAGCTAAATAAAATGTTTAACCAAGGACCCTACTAGGTGGTTTCAACCTTTAAAGGGGGTGACATGTCCATGGTACATCCATAAAGTGGTAGGTGGCATGTGAACAGTACAAGGGTAGATGTGTTAAAAAATGTAGTAAGAAAGGATTGATTGGACTTTAGACTTAGTCAAATTGAGTAAATCAAATATCCACATCAATAAGACAACATGGAGGTAGTTAACTAGTGTGGCATGGCTCTTGTCACTCAGTTAGATTAGAAAATTAAAGTTAGTGGGATTGGAGTTCAATCATGCATGTGTTGATTGCTAAATTTTAGCAATCTAGTTCAGTTATTTTCAGTTGTACTTAACTGACCTCTAACATTTAATAGAGATAGTTGAAGGTCAGTTGAGAAATGAGATAGTAGTCTAACTCAGGTATATATCAGTTAACTGATCAATCAGCCCAAAATAGCCCATACATGCATGGAATTTGAATTGATCAGCTGAAGTGAAGGAGACAAAGGTTAGTGTAACATTAATTGTATACTAGTTGAGTGTACAATTGTTTCATGCAGTCAAGAGATTAATTCCTTGGGAATCACACAAGGAAATAGAGGCTTCTCTATTATTTAGGAGCTTGAATTAACTCAGAATTGTGCAAGGAATTAGGAGGCTAGAGCAGGCATCAATTGGCTAAGTGTTGTCCAGAGATTCTCATTCAACATAGAGAAATTTTTTTCTTTTTTTAGGTAGTGGTTAGAGCTATAACATGATATTTTAATAGTTTCTCTATTCAAATAATTAATGCAAAGATGCTTAAGGTGTTTTCTCCCAGTTGGGTTCCCCTACAATTCAATGTGTATTTGTGGTTATGTTTACTGCATATATATGCATGTTGTTCTAAATTGTGATTTTCATTTTGCAGATTAGTAGAGTAAAATTTGTATCTATTGATTTCATTTTGATTTCTTGAGCAGTTGCAATTTATATCAAATTTATACATGGTGCCAGAGCCCTAAACTCACATTAGAACCAATATTTCAAATTTGTCACTTAGGAATTTCGAATTTGCAGCTTCAGTGTAGTAGCTTTTCCTTATATTTGGGATAATGTCTTTCAATGGTCTAAGATTGGAGTATTCCCTAGAGGGTAGCTCAAAGTGCATAGCCTGAAAGGACTGAATGGAAGTAGTGCTTGATGATAATGGTTTTTTAGAATATATTAAAACTAACATTGTGAAACCCCAACAGTCTGATGCACAACAATTAGCCCAATGGAAGAAGGATGTTGCAAAGGCCAGGAGAATTCTTTTAGAAAGCATGAGAGACCATGTGGTCTTAAATATCCATGGAAAAGAAACATCATTTTCATTGCGAAAGACACTAACTGTGCTATTCGAAAATAGCAGTGACCATAGAAAATTGGCCCTGAAAGACAAACTTTGAAACATTAGGATGCAGAAAAAATATACCATTCCACAATATCTCTCTAGATTCACTCAAGTTCAAGATGAGCTTGGAGGGGTTCGGGAGAATGTTGAGGAAGGTGATCTAGTGAGCATAGCTCTTCTAGGCCTTCCAAAATCCTAGCATAGCTACCAAGACTCTGTGAATGAAAGGGAAAATTACCAAATTGAGAAAGGTTGTGGTTTGATTTGGTTCAAGAAGAGATCAGGAGAAATACTAGAGACGGGGTATCATCCAGAGAAATGGATGATGATAATTTTGCCTTGGTTGGGAAGGGGAAGAATGGAAAAGGAAATAAGACACAAATAAAACCTAAATCCAGCCAAAATAATGGAAAGAAGAAATAATTGAGCAAGATAAAGTGTTTTCACTCCCACCAATACGAGAACTATGCAACAAAATGTGTGCATAAGAAGTTTAACAAGAAGCCTTCATGAGGAGCAAGAGGTGAAGCATTGGCTGAACAATTCGAATTAGACTTCACCCTAATAACATTCATGGCCAACAATGTTATGGGGAGTGTGTGGTACCTAGATTCCAATTCCTCGTTCCATATGACAGGGTGCAATGTATTCTTCAATAGCCTAGAGGAGAAGGACCTTTAGATGCATATTGAATTAGGGGATGACAAGAGGTATAGTGCTACAAGAATTGGTATTGTCACCTTTGAGAGGGAGAAAACCTCCCCTCTTCACCTCAAAGATGTTATGTTTATACTTGTGCTAAATAAGAACCTGATCTTTGTAGAAATATTGGAGGATAGAGGATATGATGTTATTTTTAGTGAAGGGAGAGCCTTTTTGAGACACATAGCTATCAGGCAAGTGAAGTGGATTCAAGTTAGAGTGAAGAACCTCTATAAACTTGAGGTGGGATATTGCACTACAATGAGTAGCAAGGAAGAAAAAGTGTAGAGTCGAGATGTTGGAGAACTCTAGCACAAGTAATTGGGTCATCTACACCATGGTGCCTTAAAAATCATGCAGCAAATTACCACCAATCTCCCTAAAGGCTCTCATGACTAGTAGGATGTATGAAATGGTTGCACATTGGGAAAATATCTCAAATCCACCTTCCATGGCCAAGATAGCAGAATAGATGAAATATTGGAGTGAGTCCACTCTGTTTTTTTAGGACCCTTCTCTACAACCTCCCCAACAAAACATAAGTACTATGTAATTTTTATTGACCATTTCTCTAGAAAATGTTGGATTTTCTTCATGAGGAAAAAGGATGAAGTGTTTTCCAAATTTGTATAATTTAAGGTGTTAGTTGAGAAGGAGATTGGGAAGAAGGTGAAGGCTCTCAAGAGTGACAATGGAGGAGAATTGTTTTTGAATTAATTCAAGGATTTATGTGTGAAAGAAGGTATTCGAAGAGAACTGATAGCACCCCATAACCCACAATAGAATGGGGTCACTGAGAGGAAAAATAGAAGCATAGTTGGAGAAGCAAGAGTTATGCTACATGATCAGGGGTTTCCATTGAATCTATGGGCAGAAGCTTGTAACACAATAGTTTACTTGCAGAACTAGAGTCCTCATGGAATACTTGGTATGATCAAACTAGAGGAAACTTTCTCTGGGAGAAATATTTATGTGTCTCATTTCAAATTTTTTGGAGCTTTATTTTATTTTCATGTCTCCAAGGATTCTAGGAATAAACTTTAGCCTAATATAGAAGACTTGGGAGTTTTTGTAGGATACACTGAAACTCCACACAATTATCGGGTGTATTTACCTTCACTGAGGATGACAACGGTGACGAGAGATGTCAACTTTGATGAGGAGAATGGTATGAGATGCTCTCTGGAATGAGAATTAAGTATCTCACCAAAGCATGAGATTCTAGCTCCAAAGGAGAAGCCTCGAGATGAGCTTCAGGAATTTGTGGAGCAACCACAAATTAATTAGCGGAGAGAATGCTGACTGGAAACACCGACTCAACCAAAAACATCCAGAAAAGGGAGAAAGAGAATTGGAGAATATGATAGATTAATATAGGATGCTAGGGAGAATGTGGGAGCCCCTACATCACATCACATGAAGAGGAGGTCACCAAAAAGGTACATTTGTTACATGGATCTCATGACATATCTCACTGAGTTAGAGCCTTCTTCATTTGAGGAATCAGTTTCTCAACTTGTCTAGGTCGATGTCATGGTGGAAGAATATGAATCCATCACGAAGAAAATTGTATGGGAAGTGCTTCCAAGACTAAAATGGAAATTAATGGTTGGTTCCAAAAGGATATACAAAGTGAATCATGTAGCTAATGGGAGCAGTACAAGGACAAATTTGTGGCCAAAGGATTTTCTCAAGTAGAGGGAGTTTACTATGAGGAAAAAATTTCCCCTGTGGTAAGGTATTCCTCCATCAGATCAATTCTTTCATTAGCTACATAGATGCGGTGGAAGATCGACCACATGGATGTGAAGACTGCCTTTCTCAATTGTGTTGTTGAAGAGGAAATTTACATAGACAAGCCAAATGGATTTTAGACATATGATTGAGAGTCAAATGTGTGTGAACTTAGGAGAGCATTGTACGGTATCAAACAGGTGCACCAAGCATGGTAAACTTAGATTGAAATTTATATCAGTGGAATGGGTTTCACCAAAAGAGAAATAGATGTGAACCTCTATCACATTTTGGTAGATGGTAAGTTTCTTATTCTTGTTTTGTATGTTGGTTATTTAATATTGAAAGGTGATGAGCAGTCGATATGCTCTTGCAAAGAGGGTCTTGCAAGGGAATTTGAGATGAAATACATGGGCTTAATGCATTACTTCCTTAGGCTAGAAGTATGTCAAGATGATGGTGAAGTATTTGTGTCATAGGGGAAGTATTCCTATGAAATACTTTAGAGATTTTACATGGATAATTGTAAGTCTATGGACACCCCTCTAGCTACAAACTAGAGGAAGGAAAATGCCACTTCAGGTGAATCGGTTGATGCTACCATTTACATGCATCTTGTGGGGTCTTTGATGTATCTTGTGAACACAAGAACCAACATGTGTTATGCAATAAACCAACTTAGTCAAGCTATGGTGAGGTCTATCATGTTGTATTGAAAGGTAGAAAAGCATGTGTTATCGTACCTTAGAGGCACTACCATGTATGGATTATGGTACAAGGGGATAGAGGGGGTGAAGATACAAGGCTTCACAGATGCAGATTGGGTAGGGAATCCATCAGTCAGGAAAAGTAATTCAGGTGCTATCTTTACTATTGGGTCCACAGTTATTTCCTAGTACAACAAGAAGCAAAGGTCTATGGCACTCAGCTCAACAAAGGTTGAATACATGGTTGTAAGTCAAGCAACATGTGAGGCAATATGGATGAGGAAAATACTTGTACATATTTTTAGTTATAATATGGATCCGAAAATTATATATTGTGATAATAAGAGTTGCATTAAGCTCTTTGAGAATCTGGTATTTCATGACAAGTCCAAGCACATTAATATTCAGTATCATCATTTGCAGGATTGTGTGCATAGGAGAATTATATTGCTATTGTACATTCCAACAGAGGATAAATATTCTGACATCTTGACAAAGACATTGTCAAGAGGTAAATTTGAATTCCATACGTATAGGATAGGGGTATTGAAAAATCCCTTTTTTGCTAAGAGGGAGTGTTAGAAAATGTAGCAAGAAAGGATCAATTTGACTTTAGCCTTAGTCAAATTGAGTAAATCGAATTTCCACATCAGCAAGAAAAATTGGAGGTAGTTAAATAGTGTGGAATGGTTATTGTCACCCAGTTAGATCAGAAAATTCAAGTTAGTGGGCTGGGAGTTCAGTCACGCATGTGTTGATTTCTAAATTTTAGTAATCTAGTTCAATTATTTTCAGTTGTACTCAGTTAACTGACCTCTAACAATTAATAGAGTCAGTTGAAGGTCAATTGAGTAGTGAGACAGAATTATGACTCACAAATATTTTAGTTAACTGATCAATGAGTCCAAAATAGCCCAGTCATGCATGGTGTTATCCATGATAACCCCTAGAAATAATTTTTAGTTTGATTAATCATATGCATCTATATGCTGCTTTTCTGAAAGAGAATGTTGTGCTTTTCAAATTGGAGATTAAAGGAGGAAGAACAGGTCCAGTTTAAATTGTGCTAGATAAATTCCCATATTCTCTAAAACCCATTTCTTTCACAAACCCCATTTTTTCCTTTTTTTTTTTAACTCTAGCCACAATGACCCATTTTTAACTCTATTCGAAATCCCTTTGTATATCCAACTCTAGTTGTGTTTCCCATTCCCCTTTGAAATGTTTTAAGACATTCAAAAATCATGGCGAACCCCTTTTTAAGCGTCGGGACCCACAAACCATAATCATTATCAGCCCCTTCCCTTTTTGTGATACATATTTGTCTCCCTTTTTAACTTTTGCGATTGCAATATCACATATCGCAAAGTTCCCCATTGATTTCTATATCCAAGTCCTGTCACCACTCCTTCTCATCAATTGCGATAAAATCCCTCCGCTGATATCGCATATCACAAAGTTCTGCGCTGATTGCCATATCGCAATCAGGGATGGCATAAATCATAAATCCCTTCTTCCCCGAACTCCCTTCCAACTTGCGATTGCGATTGACCCGAAATTTTATGTATTATGGTTTTGAGAAATTTCATGTCTAGCATATTGGGAAATCACCATAAATCAATGTTAAAGCCAATTTTCCCTTTCCAATGGCAATATGTGAGTCTTGGTTCTGAATGTGATATTTTATGTGTCATGCTTTATTGAAGTTTCGCGTCCGGACAATCGGCAAACACTATAAAATATGGCAAAAATGCCTTGTCATGTATTGCAATTGCGATACCAACAAGCCCAGATCAACAGCCCATATCAACGAACATTAAAATTTCTATTTCACTTCCGCTTAGTGGGACGACGAGGGTATTTTTTGACGTATATCTAGTAGCACGATCATCAAATAGAATGCAGAGAAAAGAGGATAGCGAGGCATAGAAGACATTGAAGATACTTTCAAACATGTTTTAATCAACAAACAACACATCTACTAGAAGGATAAACAACATTGCTTATTTGAAGGCCTAAAAACATCATAGCAGGATTCGAAAGGCCGAATGTTCCTGAATTTCCACAGATACAATGCCAATAACAAACAGTTGAAATTTTCCTAAATTATTGTAACAGTTAGATAAATTATGTTTAGATGTGACTCCTATTTGTATTTAAACTCTGTTAAAACATAAAATCCCTATGAAAACTCTCTTAGCTAAAATAAAAGTAGGAACAAGTCTCTAGAACAATGAATCAAATTTGGCCCAGGTGGCAAGATATGTAAATAGATCTTTTCTCTATAAATAAGTAGATTTTCGACTCTGAGAAGGATTGATGGAGAATGTGAAGAAATGACCTTCTATAATATTTTTATCTTTTAATAGGAAATCTGAAGTAACTCTATTTTTGTACCTGAGATTCATGTCATGGATTTTATAGGTTTTTATCATATTGTTTCAAGTTTTACATAGTATCTTGATTACTTGGAAATCATGTCAAACTGCTCCAATTTCCTTCATTTACTATATATGACCATGGGCATTCGTTTGTACTAGTTTCAAAGCCATAGATGCCTCATATTCCATTAAACATTGTTGTTGATCATAATTTGTTTTAATTTGACTCCATGCCCAATGGTGCTAATCATCACATTTTTCTTCACGTACAAAATCACAAAAAGAGATCAGAGTTAGTCATCTGAATTTTGAGTTTATTACAGTCATTTTATAAATATTTTGAGAGAGCCCTCTCAGATTGGAAGGAATAAATTCCAGTTCAAGTGGTCTGAAATAGTTACACTTGTTTGGAGGTTGACATAACCCAACCTGTTCTAGCCTAGTGATAATGTATGGAATTCAAATTGCTTAGTTGGAGTGGAGGAGGCAAAGGCTAATGTAACATTAATTGTATATTATTTGAGTGTACAGTTGTTGCATACAATCATGAGATCAATTCCTTGGGATTTGTACAAGGAAATATGGACTTCCCTATTATTTAGGAGCTTGAATTAGCTCAGAACTGCACAAGGAAATAGGAGGTTGGAGGAGGCATAAATTGGATAAGTGTTGGCCAGAGGTTCTCATTCAGCAAAGAGAACAATTTTTCTTTTGCATGTGGTGCTCATAGTTGGAGCATGCAATTGTAATAGTTTCTCTATTCAATTCATTAATTCTCTATTTAGTTTTCAAGATTCAATGGTTTAAGATCTGTACGTGGGTATACTTCATGGAAAGCACATAAACACACGGGTTTGCTACTGTAAAGTAGTGTATGTATTTTGATATATGGTTGATCAGGGTTTGCAGTAACAGAATCTTGGTTTTGTGATGTTCAGTATGTCGATTGGTATTCTGGTTACAATGATATGACTGTTTCGGTGTTTAAGTTTGGGTTTCAACTGATTGATTGAGTTTTGGTTGATTCGGTTGATTTAGTGATTGGATTTCAGTTGATGGTTGATTCATTTGGGTCAGAGATTAGTTGATTTGGATGATGACTTAGTGATTTGTTGAAATGCTCAGTTTCAGTTTTGATCTTTGGTTTTTGGCTTAATTGTTAGTAGTGGGTCTAGTTTGAAAATTTGATGAAACATGGCCTTCAAGTTGTGATGTTTTGTAGTAGGTGGATCCAATATGAAAAATTATGAGATGTTTTCCACGAAAGTGTTGAAGGTTGGAGCCTTCAATGAGGGAGTTGAAGCTTCCTTCCAGTAGTAGCTGGTAAATTAGATCAGGGGGTTGGATCTCCCTTTTGGTGGGTGCCGGTAAACGAGATCAAGGGGTTGGAGCTCCCTTCCATTAGGAGATGGAGAATGAGCGAAGGTTGTAGCCTTCTCCAGGTGGGTGCCTGTGTGATGGTATGAGTCTGCACCAATACAATATTGTAAGAAGTTTTTCTTTTCATTAAAAAGAAGACAGATACAACAACAACGATGAATTTTCCCACATTGGGTTTCCACCTTAAATAATGGTGTTCACATGTGATTATTATGTGTGCTAGTTTATTTTTTTCTTACTACACATGGTTATTCTTTATTTAATGTTTAATGAAGTATTGATGCACTGACTCAAGATAAACAAAAGATGAATTAACTAAAAAATATGTTTTACTGGATATACACTAATTGTATAAATAAAAGCCGCGTACACACACGGGTTCCCTTTATTAAAGTCATGTATAGAAATAAGGATATGAAATTTTAAATTTTAATGGTTTGAAAATATTGATTCACACTCCCCCCCCCCCCCCCCCCCCTCAGTAATTTTCCAGCAATTGGTATCAGAGGAAGGTCCTTCAGCAGAATCTTGATCGCTTGAAGGAGATCTGTCAAAACGATGGGAAAGAAGAAAAAGAAGAAAGCAACTCAAAGGAAGAAGACATCTCAAAGAAATTGTGATAGTGAATATTTTCTATCAAATGGAAGCAAATATTCAGATTTAGAATCCCCTCGCTTTGTATTAATCTAGAATAAAGATGATCAATTATCAACTACTGATTTTTGTTCCACTTGTTATCCATTTTTCTGTTCATGTAATATTGAAGATAGTGAATATGACAGTGAATCAATTGAATTTGATCTTATGGGTAAACGTGAAATAAATATAATGGCCCTAGAAGTATAGGTTAAAAGAATCACAAAAAAAATTAGAGATCAACAAAATCTATTTGATAAAAGGGACTGTACCTACAAAGAAGAGATTACCTGGTTAAAAATTTAGTTGCAAGAGGGAAAAAAAATAAGGAAGTATACAAGGAAAATGATTGTTTGATATTCATGTTGCTTATATTACTGATAGAGCATCTAGTGTACTAACAATGAACAGGTACACACAATACAGGCTCAGGGGGGAGATGAAGGTGTGAAATTTTAGTATTTTACTTCCTATACGCTGATCCTATAAAGACAAGTCATGTATATACGTGAGTTATAAACTGAACAATCATGTATATCTTGGTATGATGAAGAAACAATGGGGCAGAATCAGGAAAAGGGTTTGATATGCTTCAGTCAATTATTGTTTGGATTTCCTATTCTAATGGTTGATTATTACAATTTGTTGATACTATTTAGAAGTCCTTTTGACTTTTATAAGTTGTTGATAGCTTGATGGATGACTAATTAATGAATATATTTTGATGTCCTAACCGATGGATGCGTTGATGTGATCAGATAGAATAGTGAACAACTGGCACAGGTTCAAGGGGGGAATTTTATATGCTTCTAATAATACATTGTTGGCATTATGTTTTCTTTAGAATTCCTTGGTACATAATGATGCCTATCAATAGTGATGATGCTTATGTTGCTGAAGTTTTTTTTTATACGTCATGTTATGTTGTGGTCATGGGTTGCCTATGATGAAAGCATGGATGATACTTATATATTGCTTGAGCCACATAGTTGTTATGATGTGACTAATAAATTTTTTATGATGGAAGATTATTTTGATGATGCATATGGTACATATGTTATGGTGCTTACATGTTGATCTTCATAAGTTCAAGGAGATAAATAGAGCTTGATTATACATCCTCATTATTTGATGAAGATGAGTGCCACCCAATACTTTTATGTTGTTGTCATTATGTCTTTAAAGATGCATAAGTTGCATATGGTTCAGTTATGGATAAGGATTCCTATAGTGCTTGGCTCTCACATGGTATATTTTTGCTTTTGATGGTATCAAGGAAATGAGTTACTAACAAAGTTTTGCGAATAATTGTGAGCTCATGGTTTTATTTTCTCATTGATGAGAAGCTAGATACATACTTATATCCCTATGATGGATGAATTACAAATATGGATCTTGTGGATAATTACTTAAATTGCATGTTGATGAAGTAATGTTGGTGTGTGTTATAGACATATTTGGGCACTTCAACCCCAATCACATATGTCGATAAACCAAGGGCTCTTAAACCCCTAAAAGTGTTGTTTCACACCCTAAAGGATCATGGTCAACTGATTACATCATTTCCCAGGAGTTCCACATGAAAAACCACTCAAAACTGGCCAAAAATGGACCATACAGACTGCTCCATGCTAAGGGTGCGATGCATACTGGCTGTTACACTGGCCAGGTGTGATGCATACTGAAAGAGCTTTTTGTGGGGTGCGATGGGTGAGAGTAGACAAATGACAAGGATAGTTAGCTAAGTGGAAACCCAGAGAATCTTCTAGAAACTTCTCATATGACACTTGCCTCTCTAAATTCGCCCAGGAATGAGTAAGAGATCATGAAATCTCCAAGTGGAACCAAGAACTATCAGTGAAATGACACTAATCAAAAACCCAGAAGCTGACTCACCCCTCTGCAAATATGTATAAATGGATCCCTCATCCAAGAGATCTAGAGGCTGGAATTTTGTAATTTGTAAGGAAGTGCTGCTGGTTTCTCTTTGAGACATTGTATTGTTAGGTGATATTGCTTTTAATGAGTTGAAGAGGGCTTTCATGCTAGGAGGATGATGCTGGATCAGACAGCTGGGTTGTAATCATTTCTTCTACTTCTACTATCAATAAAGTTCTTTGATTTTTCCTCCATATAATTGTGTATTTGTAGATCTTATTATTTGTGGATGCAATTGTATGGTTAATGTATTTCCGATTTTGAATTATTTATGGTATTATAGATCTCTATGCTTTGATGGTGTGTTGTTGCTTTGCCTCTATAGATATTCTCTAAAGCGGGACAAGTAGGAAGGGAGTGGCAAGCTCTATCAAGTGAGAGAGGAAACAAGCAAGGAGCCAAGCGAAAGATATAGGTCAGTGCTCTCTGCTTCTCTCTTATCTATCATTCATAAAGGAAATATTGAATTGCTTTGAATTGTTTGTTTCTAAGATTACTACCCATCTTAGTGGGACTAGCAGATCAAAAAGACACTAGTTTTCCCAGAAACAGTGTGATAATTCTTCTTGCATGAAGAAAATGGGCCAAGAGAATGGTGTTACTGAAGGTTTCATGAAGACATGGTTATTAATACTATTGCTACATCTGCTAAATGGTACTTGGAGACATGACATACTTAGTCACATATTGATGATGTTAAGGAATGATGATAATTATCCCTATCTTACTTTATGATGGTATACTTAGTTCTC
This sequence comes from Pinus taeda, assembly GCA_000404065.3. NCBI lineage: Eukaryota > Viridiplantae > Streptophyta > Pinopsida > Pinales > Pinaceae > Pinus > Pinus taeda. The sequence goes on from APFE030158600.1 coordinate 479,885, forward strand.
ACATATGTTGATTGATGCATGAGTTGCTAATCATGGTTGATGCTTATCAGATGTGGGATGTTAGATATGTTGGGCATTGTTGTGGAAATAATATGTAATTATTTCTATGATTATTTGATGATGATGTTGTTGTCATGGATGATGACTATGGTACTTACACATATCATGATATGATATGGTTATTACTGCTTGGAGACATGGTATATCCTTGGTTGATGCATGAAAACCTATGCTTTGATGAACATGGATTAATGCTTTTTTTTTTACCAAGGGAAAAGAGCAAGTTGGCCTTGATGAGGTCAAGAGGATGAGTTGATAGCATACCTCTATATGTTGCATACTTGGTCACATGTTGGTGATATTAAAATTACATTGTCTTATATTGTGAATTGATGATGGAAATGTATAGGTTGTTGTTCTTGGTGCTCATGGTGCAAATCATATGTGGTGTATGATAGCTATTGATGATTATCATGATCTTATTGAGGTTGTTTTGTCTTGGTTATACATGTCATATCTATCACTTGATGTAAAGTTCAGGTAAATAGCTAAGATGTACTCATTGTAAAATTCAGTCATGTATGGACTATTTTGGTCAAGTCATTTTGGACATGTGATGTAATTTGTAACCCCACTATGCTTGGGAATTTGATGTAATAATGATGTAAAAAATGTAAGCCCACTATGATTGGGTGATTGATGTAAGTTTGATTCCTTGGTGATAGGACAAGTCATATGAGTCACAGAGTCATGTACTTCATTATACATCCTTCAAAAATTTCAGCATGTGCTCGGGGGGAGCATGGTCAGTATTCAATCTAGATCTACAATGTTGAAGAGAGAAGCCTTCATTCAACATTGGTCAACCCTTTTCCCTTGATGTCAAATGGGGAGAGTAACTTGGTGTTTGAAAATCTTGGTGCTTATCTTGATGTGTTTTATAGGTATCTACAGGTGATGGTGACTAAACACCACAGTGGCTGCCATCAAATCCAAAGGGGGAGATTGTTGGCATTATGAATTATGTGTTGTCCTTGATGGAAACCTACTTGATGAGTTGTCCTTTGATGGAAACCAAATTTATACAGATGTTAATAGGATGTGTCTACAGATGTGACAGAGAATGTGGACAAAGGGATACTAGTTCAGAGGCAGAGGAATGACAAAGATGAAATTTCAAGAAGTATACGCCAGTTCTATTAAGCGAAGTCACATACACATGCGGGTATGAAGAAGCAAAGGTGCGCATAGTTTCCGCACCATGGTATTCTAAATACCAAGGGTCCTTACCATGGTATTTCCTTGCGGTATTGAGCCCAACAATGGATGTTTTGATCCTGTCTAAGAAAACCATCAACTGGAGTATGGTTTTGACCTATGGTATTGGATAAAGGCTAAGCTATATAAGAAAATGAAGATAAAAGTGGTAGATGTGTGCAAGTGATGAATATTTGATGAATGGTTTGATCTGAAGAAAATATGCATGTAATGGGTTGTTGATGTTTTGCTTGATCTAAAACTAAGTATGCACCCAATAATTTGATGATGGATCAAATCCAAAAGATCTCAGATGACAGTCTTGATTATGAGGTGATGAAAAAGATGAAATTTCGAGAAGTATACGCGGGTTTTGTTAAGCAAAGTTGCATACACACGCGGGTATGAAGAAGCAAAGGCACGCACAGTTTCCACACCATGGTATTCTAAATACCAAGGGTCCTTACCATGGCATTTCCTTATGGTATTGAGCCCAACAATGGATGTTTTGATCCCGTCTAAGAAAAGCATCAACTGGAGTATGGTTTTGACTTGTGCTATTGGATAAAGGATAATCTATATAAGGAAATGAAGATAAAAGTGGTAGATGTGTGTGCAAGTGATGAATATTTGATGAATAGTTAGATTTGAAGAAAATATCCATGTAATGGGCTACTAATGTTTTGCTTGATCTAAAACTAAGTATGCACCTGAGAATTTGAAGATGGATCAGATCCAAAAGATCTGAGATGACAATCTTGATTATGAGGTGATTCGATATATGTTGATAATGTCTTGATGCATGATTTTTCAGTGTATGTTGAGATCTGGGTATGTCTGAAGTTTTGTAATGCAACAAAGTTTTGTGCCAATAAATGCAAATCTATACTTGGGTTTTATATCCTGAAGGGCACGTATACACATAGGTTTGATCATGGTAAGTCACGTATATATTCTGATCTATACATGGGTTTCATTCCTGAAAAGCGCATATACACACAGATATGCTTTGAGGAAAGAGCATATAGAAACTAGGCTTTTGATGAAAAGGATGTCTAATCAGTTTAATCAGTCTTGATGTGTTTCTGTTGTCTGTCAATGAAGTCTTACTTATGATCCAGGCTTAACAGTAATGTTTAAAAGATGAATTGACTGATTGAAGAATGATGAAGATACTTGTTGTTTGTGATTCACTTTTAGTGAAGGTTTCATGATTCTTTCATAATGATGCAGTGGATCTATGTATGATTCAGTATTTATTTCAAAGTGACAGTGGTTCATTTTTCAGGATTCAATGGTTTAAGATCTGTACGTGGGTATAATTCATGGAAAGCACGTACACACACAGTTTTTCTACTGTAAAGTAGCGTATATATTTTGATATATGGTTGATCAAGGCTTTCAATAACAAAATATGGTTTGTGTGATGTGTAGTATGTTGATTGGTATTCTGGTTACAATGATCTGACTGTTCTTGTCCTTTAATTTTGGGTTTCAGTTGATTGGTTGAGTTTTGGTTGATTCAGTTGATTCAATGATTGGGTTTTAGTTGATGGTTGGTTCAATTGGGTTAAAGATTAGTTGATTTAGATGATGACTAAGTGATTTGTTGTAGTGATCAGTTTCAATTTTGATATTTGGTTTTGGGCTTAAATGTTAGTAGTGGGTCCAGTCCGAATTTTTTTTGAAACGTGGCCTACAAGTTGTGATGATTTGTAGCTGATGGATCCTATATGAAAATGTATGAAACGTTTTCCACAAAATTGTTGAAGGTTGGAGCCTTCAATGAGGGAGTTGAAGCTTCATTCCAATAGTAGATGGTAAATCAGATTAGGGAGTTGGAGCTCCCTTTTGGTGGGTGTCGGTAAACGAGATCAGGGGGTTGGTACTCCCTTCTAGTAGGAACTGGAGAACAAGTGAAGGTTATGGCCTTCTGTAGGTGGGTGCCTGCGTGATGGTATGATTTTGCATGCGTACAAGATTGTAAGAATTTTTTCTTTATATTAAAAAGAAGACAAAGACGACATCAATGATGGTTTTTTCCCACAATGGGTTTCCCCCTTAAATCCTGGTATTCATGTGTGATGATTATGTGTGATGGTTTATTTTGTTCTTACTCCACATGGTTAATGTTTATTTAATGCTTAATCAAGTACTAATGCACTAAATTAAGATAAACGGAAGATTAATTAACTAAAAAATATGTTTTATTGGATATATGCTAGTTGTATAAATAACAGTCACGTACACACATGGGTTCCCTTCAGTAAAGTCACGTACCGAAATCAGGATATGAAATTTAAAATTTTAATGGTTTGAAAATACTGATTCACCCCCCCTCTCAGTATTTTTCCCAACACCTTCTTCATTTGAGGAAGTAGTTTCTCAGTTTATTTGGGTTAATTCCATGGTGAAAGAATATGAATCCATCAAGAATAATAGTGTATGGGAAGTGGTGACGAGACCAAAAGGGAAATCAATGGTTGGTTCCAGATGGATCTACAAAGTGAAGCATGTAGTTGATGGGAACATAGAGAAGTACAAGGCCAAATTATTTTCTCAAGTAGAGGGGGTTGACTATGAGGAAAAAATTTCCCATGTGGCAAGGTATTCCTCCATCAAATCAATTCTTACATTAGTTGCATAGATGGGGTGGAAGATCCACCAAATGGATCTGAAGACTGCCTTTCTCAGTAGTGTTGTTGAGGAGGAAATTTACATAGAGTAGCCAAAAGGATTTGAGACATATGATATAGAGTCACATGTGTAGACTTTTGAGAGCATTGTATGGTCTCAAATAGGCACCCCAAGCATGGTACACTTAGATCAACAATTATCTTAGTGGATTGGGCTTCACCAAAATTGAGTCAAATGTGAACCTCTATCACTTTGTTGTAGATGGTAGGTTGGTTATTCTTGCTTATGGGATTAGTGCACTACTTCCTCGGGTTGGAAGTATGGCAAGGTGATGGTGAAGTGTTTGTGTCATAGGAGAAGTATGCGTCTGAAATACTTCAGATATTTCACATGGAGAATTGTAAGCATATGAACACAAGTTATGGTGAGGCCTACCAAGTTGTATTGGAAGGAAGCAAATCATGTGTTATAGTACCTCATAGTAACTCTCAAGTATGGATTATGGTATAGGAGGACATAGGGAGTGAAGCTCCAAGGCTTCATCGATGCAAATTGGGTAGGAATTCCATCAAATTGGAAAAGTGCTTCAGGTTCTATCTTTAGTGTTGGGTCCACATCTATTTCCGGGTATAACAAGAAGTAAAGGTCTATGGCACTCATCTCAGTAGAGGTTGAATACATGGTTGCAAGTCAAGAAACATGTGAGGCCATATGGATGAGGAAAATAATTGTGGGTATTTTTAGTCAGAAGATGGATATGACAGTGATATATTGTGATAATTAGAGTCGTATTAAGCTCTCTTAGAATTTGGTATTTCATGATAGGTCCAAGCACATTGAAATCTAGTATTATCATTGGTTGGACTATGTGAAAAGGAGAATTGTGTTGCTACAACACATTTTGACCAAAGAGAAAGATGCTTACATATTTATAAATCCATTATCAAGAGGCAAATTTTAATTCCATAGGTACAGGATAGGGGTGGTGAAAAATCCCTTTCATGCTAAGAGGGAGTGTTAGAAAATGTAGCAAGGAAGGATCAATTTGAATTTAGCTTAGTCAAGTTGAGTAAATTGAATTTCCACATTAGCAAGACAACTTGGAGGTAGTTAACTAGTGTGGCATGGCTCTTGTCACTCAGTTAGATCAGAAAATTCGATTTAATGGGCTTCAATTTTAGTCATGCATGTGTTGATTTGTAAATTTTAGCAATCTAGTTCAATTATTTTTAGTTGTACTCAGTTAACAGACCTCTAACAATTAATAGAGATAGTTGAAGGTTAGTTGAGTAGTGAGACAACAATGTAACTCAGAGATTTTTCAGTTAACTGATCAATCAGCCCAAAATAGCCCATACATGCAAGGAATATGAATTTCTCAGCTGGAGCGGAGGAGACAAAGGCTAGTGTAACATTAATTGTATACTAGTTGATTGTATAGTTGTTGCATGTAGTCATGACATAAATTCCTTGGGAAATGTGCAAGGAAATAGGGACTTACCTATTGTTTAGGAGATTGAATTAGCTCAGAATTTCACAAGGAAATAGGAAGTTGGGGGAGGTAGAAATTGGCTGAGTTTTTCCCAGAGGTTTTCATTTGGAAAAGAGAACAATTTTGCTTTTGTAGGTGGTGCTCAGAGTTGGAGCACGAAATTGTAATAGTTTCTCTATTCAATTGATTAATCCAAAGAGGATTGAGGGGTTTTTTCCCATTTGGGTTCCCCTAGAAATCATTGTGGACTTGTGGTTATACTTGTTGCATATCTATGCATGTTGTTATAAATTTTGATTTTCATTTCGCATATTATTAGAGTTGGATTTGTGTCTCCTGATTTCAATTTGATTTCTTGAGTAGTTGTAATTTATATCACATTTCTGTAAGTTGTAATATGGGAAGCCCAATCTTGACTATATGAGTGTATGAGGGAGTAATCATGGTACATGAGTTACCTCAGTCTTTCTTTTTCCACCCTTCTTCATATTCCTTTTACCTTTGATCAATTTTTCTTCATAACTACTCGGGGCTCCAGGGGATGAGAGCTTGATGTGTAGGGTATAGTAGTGGATACCCCATTTAAGGTGGGTAATTTCATCGCCCATGAGGGGTTGGGGCAACCATGGGTTCCTTAATGATGTAAAGGAGCTAATATGAGAAGCCTTAGGAATCAAAGTGATGGACATAATGATAGGGGTAGAGCTCATGCTTGGATTTTTCCCACGTGCTAAATGTGTATGTACAGGACAACTTTTGAATTTTATGGTACGTTTCCTGTTGAGAGTGGATAAACTATGCATTTTCCTTTCTTTTTAGTTGCATCAACCTCCAGGTTATCGTTCCTGATCTGACCCAAGATGTGGACAAGGAGAGGGGGGATGATAACTCCTTGTGGATCCAAATGGGAAAAATGATGAATGGTGTTGTAATGAGTTGAAGGTGAGTGATTTATATGGCATTGGGAAGTAATACCATGCAACCAAAATAAGGGTTTCCCATGTAGTGCCACCCATAAATCTTAGTGGCCAATAAAGGAGATCCCACGGGACTAGGATACAAGGTTAACCATTAAATTGGAAGAGTAAACAAGACTACAGACCTAGCCCACTCTTTCCACCAAATTCCCCCACTAGTCCATGCCCAAAGTGTCCATGATAAGTAAACAAAAATACCCAACTACACAATGAAAATCCATACCTTCAAGGTTGGAAGGCCCACCTTCAAACATAAAATCATAATAGATGGGTGAGGGACCACATGATTGGCTTAGGTGGTGGAGAAAATGGCACATCGAGCTATCTAGTGGCTGCAAGGGGTTGTTAGATGTCGACTGGGGACCATTTAGGACAAAATTTTCTCCTATGGATATCACCCACAAGGTGGGTAATAGAACACACTAGGAGGAGTGGGATTGGACATTACTGTTACATTTGTTTTTGGTTTAATATAGGATATATAAGATGCATTGAATATGAACCTTTCTATTCAAAGACATCCAATAATTAAGAGTTGTTCAACTAGCCTAACTAGATGGAACATTCTAGGAGTGGGTTAATGGAGTACTATATAGTATTGTTGCTTCTTATTGAGTTCAATGTAGTTAATAAGGATCCACCTTATTATTTGGTTAGTTTTGTCACATTGGTTAAAATAAGACTTAATGAGGTGGTCAAGAGAGTATTTTGTAAGTCTAGTCAGTAGTTAGTAGTTGTGTGGGGAGAATTTTTAACATGTTACTTCTTCTTATTCGTTGTGATCTCTTATTTTTATTTCTCTTTTTGTTTTATTTCATTTTTTTTATTGGGAAACATCTTTCTATTCATGGCAGGGACTTTATATAAAGCCATTAAAGTTGGTAAATATTTTGGATAAAGTAGAGGTTGTGTTGTGTTCAAAAAACATTAGTCAACATCATCATACCCATTAGTATCTTACATAAGTGTATAATATGGGGAAATTACCTAAGATTTAAATTCATTAAGGTGGGGTGATAAAGGTTAAATAAGGAAGTTGTAGGCTTGATTTGAAATATATGTTATCATTAGGAAAGTAAATTGTCGAGTTACAATTAAAATATGATAGTAAATGCACTTTGTAAACAGTCACATGGCTAATAAATGGTAATTGAACTCATGTATTCATTGCATTAAGAATATATAAGTATATTTCACCAAATTTTTAGTTAATATGTAGCTCTAGAAGTGAGCAATGGATATGTGTTTGAGTTATAGAAAGAATTCCCCGGTGCCTTTATGCTAATTTGGAAACCGTCAAGCAAAGATTTAATAGTGAATTCAAGGCTTACCAATCATATATAAAAGAAGAGAACCAAGAATAAAAATCATAGGAAAAATAATCAGATTCACCATGCCATAGTGAAAGGACGATTGGTAGGATGATCCTGCCAATGCCAAATATCATCAGCATGGGGATTTTAATAGGGAGTTGGAGTACACAATGATTATCGAGCATGGTTTCACTGACACGGAGTTGTCTTTATAACTATAGAAGACATTATATGCATGAGGTAAAATTTATTAATAAGGTGAATTGTATGGGTTTAATTAATGAAATGTAATAATTTTACTTCTCCTACCTTTTTGAACCTATTAAGTGTCCCAACCTTTTGTTTGACACAACTCATGTAGCACTACATAAGTTTTTTAATAGGGTGCACCAAGGTAAGATTTGGATAAACTAGCCTTGCCTTTTTTATTTTGAGCATGTTGAGGACCCTATGGGCCTTTCCATGGATGGATTGGATGTCCAAAAAACCTTCCAACCACATAAAGGAGCAATGAATATTAGAGAAGGGAATGTGTGTTTGCAGTATGGAATGCATAGGATCCATAAGGGGGTGGATATTTCTTTGATAAAAGCCATACCTATTTGTATGGTAACCTAAATCCTTTCATGTTTGGCTATTGGAAATCATAAGAAGGATTATAAGCATCTCTACTACTATCGATTTTTCCTAAATTAGTTTATAAAAAGCATAAATGAATGCGATAAAAAACATCAACTTTCAACTATGGCTACTTTTGACTTTCATTTTTCATGTTCAACTAGAAACTCAAATTATCACACTCTACTTACCCTAAAAGGGATTGATTTTTATAGCCTTCAATTCATAGAGGGAAAGGAAGGGCATCAAGCACATGGAATTGAATAACATGGAATTTAGTCAATTGTATCATGAAATGGTGGAGGTCACAAAATATGAGTTTTAAATCCCCACTAGATTCATCAATTGTCATCTTAAGTAGTTAAAGTTGAATAAATTTTATATAAAAACTATGTCATGTCCATCATGGAAGGTAGGGATTGGAGAGAAGCAAAAACCCTACCCTTCATCCTCACTATGACCACTATTAGAGAAGAGGTGGAAAGTTAACTAGGATCCCCTTTTGTACCATGAGCCACAAGCCCTAAAACCAACAACTATTCAACTGAAGAAAAGGAAACAAGTATAACTAATGTGAAGAGGGGATAGGCATTTGGGACTTCTAGTATGTTAAGCTACTTTCCCCCATGCCCCAGATAGTCATGATAGTAAAAGAATCATGAAATAGTGAAGTAGCATGCTAAGGGGTTACAAAAATAGTGCAAATGTTAACCCAAAATCCTTTCAAGAATCCTTACACCCACTCACTTTAACCCATAACCCAACATCCAATCATATATGCACAAGAGATGGTTTTGGCTATAAATACATACACATAATGAATATGCAATAGAGTAAAGTGATTGTTATTCCCTAGACAAGCCCCATATTAAAACCCTAAAATCACTTATTAAATCCCCACAATGTTAATTTATTACATTTATCTTGTTATATTATTTGGTAGGCCAAAACCTTTCATTATACCTCTTGTCTCCTATATATTTCTTTATATACGAACAAGACCTTGTCTTAGAATCACCATAACTTGTATTGTCTTGTATTATACCCATTGTAAAAGGACGTGTCACCGTCAAAGTGGATTGTATTCATTGAATTATTATCATTTTCAATGGGCAAGTTTCGTAACATTTGGTGCCAGAGCATATGAACCTAGGTTTTTGTTGCTTCAAAAAAGTCATCAAGTAATTTTTGCTATAACTTTTTTCTGGAAAGCTTCAAACTATGAAAATTTGATATGATTGAGGAGATATATTGAAGTACATATTTTCTAATTTTATAATTATTTTTCACTTTACTTTTAGAGATGCACCCTTTGGAAGTTATGGTGTTTGAATGGTCTTGAAATCGGTTTCATATGGGTGATTTGGGAATTTTTGCAATAATTTTTTTTGTGTCACTTTAAAACATGAATTCTGTATGATATTTAAGAGATGTATTTGATTCATTTGGTAAAAAAATTATAATCTAGTTCACTAGATATTTGGATATATACCCTGTGGAAATTAGGATTTTTTATATGTCCATAAATACATTCCAAACAAGTGATCTTTGAATTTTTGTTGTAACTTTATGTTATATATATTTCAAATTGTGAAATTTTCAATGATGTAAGGAGACATACTAAGGAACGCCAAGTAAAAAATTGAGAATCATTATTAAAAATTTGGACATGTTCCATGCTATTTAGGTTTGGTCTTGGGAAGAGGCCAAAAATCAACAAGTTTTTGGAAAGTTACCATAACTTTCACTTGGTACATCAATTTTTGGTCAAATTTACAGAATTGTAGAGGATCCATATCAAAGTGATATAGTTCAAAATTTAGATAAGCTATCTAGATTGTCAACAAATAGGGGTTTTAAAAGGTACATAAGTTACAACTAACATAAATTTTTATTATAATATCTATTTTTGATGACTCAAAATTTGTGATAAAGAGAGAAAAAGGAGAATTATTTTTTACTCATGTGGCTTCTAAGGGTGCTTCAAAATTTACAAACAAGGAAGAAACACAAAAATCGAACAAGTAAACACAAAAATCCATGAACTCCATGGAAAACATTGTCTCAAGGAGGATTCCTAAAAAGCATATGGAGATCCCAAAAAGTCATGAAAACAGGGATAGAAATTGTGTTGAAACTCAATCACGTATGTGTATTATTTTATCTTAATTGGAGAGCACAAATATTGAATCATAGAACCATAATCATGAGTTTTAAATCCAAGATCACATCATCAGGGCTTCAAGTCAACAACAAGAAACTACTTCATTCCAAAGATTGAAATGAGGAAGTTTGATGGTAACAATCATATAACATGGATATTCTAGATGGATCAATACTTTGATCTATACCAAGTAAAAACCTTATGAAAGGTAAATACAACATCCATGTATTTAGAACAAGGTCAATTTGTTTGGTATCAACGGAATTTTGAAAGGAAAAAGGACTCTGTTGTATCTAGATCCATTTTTATGGATTAATAGATAGCACATTATGGGAAGATTAAGAGAAATAAATTCTTTAGTTAATTGACCCAAATCTATGGAAAACAAGTCCAATTAAAGAGAACATTTAACAATTCGAATAGTTGAGTCTCGGAGTAAAGAACATTTTAGAGGACAATTTATTAGACCTATTTATTGAACTTTAATGGAAAGCATCCAATATGAGGTGCATCTCATTAAACATAAATCCATAGAGCATGATTTCAATCTATAAAGGAAAGTTGAAAGTAAAAATATGTCCACTAAAAACTATAAAGAACATCATGCTCCCTCTCCTAACCTCACTCATTTGACAAGGTTAACACCTCAATAAATGAATGAAAGAAGAGTAAAAGGACACACATGTTTAAATTCTGAAAACAAATACATTAAGGGGCATACCTGTGGTAAGAAGAAATTATTCTACATAGATTGTAAAATGGAAGAAGATCAAACATTGGAATCGTCACAATATTTAGATCTAAAATTTTATACTACTCCAGTAACATCTTGTCATGCATTAGAAAACATTAGTATGCCAAAAACCCTCACGATAGAAGGATATATCAAAAATTCAAAAAGGTAATGTTGTTGATTGATTCTGGTGGTACACAAAACTTCATCAGTTACAATTTGGAAAAACTTCTCAATTACTTTGTATTTCCAGCACCAAAATTTCACTTAATGATTCCAAATTGAGGTTCCATAATTTATTCAAGATAAGTACCATAATATTAATCTAAATCATGGGGGAGGGTGGGGGGTTTTTATTTTACAGTCTGCAATCCAAATGGGTGGTGATGATATTGTGTTAGGGCCCATTCAAATGGTTACAATAATGGGGAATAATAGCCCTTAATTTTCAACATATTTTCATGAGGTTGTCCTTGTAAGGTAAGGAAATTGAGCTTAGAGGCATTTAAGGAAAACCATCTAAAGTGATAATCTCTAATAACATGAAAAAGTACTCAAAAAGAGACACCATAGTGTAATTGCACAATTGGCCTTATTAAATGTGTAACAAACCCAGGTTAAAAGTTTATGTAATAAAAGTTAATAAGGGAAAAATAAGACCACAATTAAGGGACACTTATTCCAAGTTGAATGTTGGGAAAAATTTCCTTGTGGGCATCACTTGATGTGTTTATGGATAAGGAGAAATTGGAAAAGGAAAAGGAAAAGAGGCATTAATTGGAATTTATTTTATAAAAATAAAGGAAATTAGCATAAAAGGGAGGTGAAAGGTCACAGGTTTCATGTGAGGAGGAAAATGAAGGAAAATAATAGAAATTGAAGAAATTAGAGGCATGAATAATAAAAACACATCAAAGCATCAGTTGGGAGCCTTTTTTCAGTTCGGTTTTGGAGTTAGTCTCAGAGAGGAGAAGAGCACCAAGAAGAGAAGGGAAAGGAAGCAAGTAAAGGAAGGACAAGGAAGGACAAGGAAAGCAAGGGAAAGAAAGGAAAATTTGGATCACGCAGCTTCAATAGGAATACTTGTAGGTAACAGGTTATATGTATGATTTCCTAGTTGGTTTTGACATGCATGGTATGTGCATGTTGGTATTTAGTTCTTTTATTGTCATTGGCATGGATTTTTCCAGATTCTTATAGTGGATTTTAGCCTGCCATCTCTATCTCCACTTGGTGAAGGAATCTGGAGGCATCCAAGATTAGTTTGGTTTTGTGATCTAGGGATTAGTTTAGGTGAGATCACGGTATGGTGAGGGTGGAGGTGGCTTAGTCTTTGGATTCCCTTGGTTTTTTATGGATTGGTTTGTCCCATGAGATCTAACATTCAAGCTTGGAATAGGGCATCAGGGTGATTGGCTGAAATAAAGATCTAGTTCAACCAATCTATGGTTAGGTGGTTTGTGGGAGTCCTGAACTTGGTTGGATTTTGCCTATGTTTAATAAAAGCTAAGTTTCTCTTGATTTGATGAGTAAATGTACTTGTTATTATGTGGCTTTAATGGTTGTTCTCTCATTGTTATTTATTTGGTTATATGCTGGTCATAAACATGGTTATATGACAGATCCCAGTCATGGCTCTATTCATGTTTTTACTTGTAACTGAATGAATAATGGATATAAGACCTAATTGATGTAATGAAAACTATGCGAGAAGGTAGAGACATTTCTTGTTAAACCTTAGATAAGTTTTCAGTCCCTTATGTTCATACTTGCATTCATGACCTGTAGGTTTCATATCTACCAAGTGTTTGACAGAATGTCAGTCCATGTATGGGATGGTCAAGTCAAGTCCTAGTTCTAGTTTTGGTTTAGAAGCATTGTATTCATGTCTTTTATGAGTTATGGAATTTTCATAGTTTTCTAGCAAGAGGCTAAGCCCTAGCCCTGGAAAATAGCCTTAATTCTTGCATTCGATGGCATAACACTGGAAGAAAAATTTCACAGTCACATTGATGCAAGCCTAAGGGAGAAACTGAGAACCCATAGTTGTATGGATGCCATGGCAAGGGAGAGATTAGTACTCTAGGTCAGGGAAAAAGTGATTTGTCTCAGGGGTTAGACACCTAGAGGAGTTAGGCTACTCCTAGACGTCATGTGGCACCTGAGGGAAGTCAGTAAGGTCTTGTTGCGTCAACTCCATTTCCTTAAGAACATATAGGAGGTTGAGTCATATCATAGTAACCCCTCATCTCATGTTTAGCACGAGTAAGCCAGTGAAAGTGGGTAGATGTGTGAAGAGGCATGTTACAGGGTGGTATCAGAGCAAGTTGCACTCTCTTGGGTAAAGTCTGATGTTTTCAAGGTTATTGTTGTCATGCATGGGGTTATGGTATACATTTGGTATGGTCATGCATGATGTTGTTATTTTTTTATATGGATATGCTTATGATTATACATGTACTTGCTAATGTGGATTGATCTTGCAAATGAGATCAACCTTCCCCGAACATCACTAAGGTATGGATTTGATTTTGGTATCTATTTGGCTTATCTAACATGGTAAACTTGCAGGAAGAAAACAATTGAAGATATGAGAAAAATGGCCGACTACAGGTCCTATGACTCTTCCTATAGATTAGTTCGGAAACAAGGAGAAGAGTATTCTCCTGGTATAGTAGATACATTGAGGAGCTTGAGAGAAGAGATTGGAAGTTGTGAAGTAGACAATGACAGTTTGGTTGAGGCTTAGGAAAGACTTGCAAGGGATTAGGAAAAACAAGTAGAGGTTAATGCAACAATCCTTTAGATCTTGTTAGAGTTACAGAGACAAGGACAGTTGAGGATCGGTCAAGAGAAAGAAGAGAAAACTAATGGGGCCTATGGTAGTAGGTATCGGTGTAGATACAGGTTGGATAGAGGGGACACATATAGGGGTGGAAAACCATTGGACACACCTGACAGGAGGACTGGTATGTATGGGCATCATTCTATTTCTTCATCCAAGAGACATCATCGTCGTCATCATCCTTATAGGAGGGGTGAGTATTTTCCTTAAGAGTTTAAGAAAGTCAAGGCTCCTACATTTGATGGAGAAATGAAGAACTTAGAATATGCAGAGGAATGGTTACTTGGGATGAAGAAATTCTTCAAATTGCAAAGTTATTCAAAGAACAAAAAATCTTAGCCACTTTCAATCTTAATGGGAAAGCAAATATTTGGTGGGAGGATGTAAAGAATTGATTTGGGATGTGTTCGAGAGGCATTTCAAGAATAAGTACTTTTCGAAGAGGTACTATGATGATAGAGTTAAGGAGTTTTATGAGTTGTAGATGGGTTCCATGACAGATTATGCATATACTAGTAGGTTACTAGAGCTATTGAGGTATGTGCCTTATCTCAAGAATGAGAAGGCTAAGATTCAGAGATTCATCAGTGGGATTCTAGTAGCATGCAAATACTGGATTGAGTTTGATGAGCCTAGATCGTTGGAGAGGGCCATCCATAAGTTGAAGCATTATTATGAGCAGTCAAAGCACAAAGTTCAGCCTAAGCATGACTTGAAAGGAAATGAGAAAGTCAAAGGAAAATGGCCACCAAAGTGGGGAAGACCTAGGGATGTAGGGGAGAAAGAAAAGGTGGTTCCTTACAATAAGTTTAATACAATTAAGAAGAGGCATAGGTTGCAGCCTAAAGAGCAGCATGCTAGAGGTGATGGGAGAGGACCTTTGCAGTGTTGGATATGTGGCAAAGATCATCACAAGAATGATTGTCCACTATACTAGGGAGGTAGGCCTCAGATATATAGTGCTTAGGAGGCACAGACAGTTGGGGATGTTGGTCATAGTATTCCTCATATCTATGCAACTGTGGACAACAAGTAGGCAGATCACCAAGCATCCATTTGTTTCTATTATGATCAATTTGTTTCTATTATGATTGATCCTAAATCTAATTATAGTTATGTTAATCATGACCTAGTGGATAAGTGTGGCTTGAGAAAATAAGTGCATGTAGAGTCATGTAAGAACTTGTGCATTCGAGTTGAAAGTTATGCCTATAGCAACACCTTTGAATGTACTTCCATTGGGATCATATATTATGATTTTGGGTATGGATTGGATGTATCTTCACAAGACCAAAGTAGATTTTTATGACAAGGATATTGAGTTCTTGGATGATAATGGGGAAAAGAGAATTTTGCAAGGAAAGAAGAATCCTACCTCAATGAGGATGGTTACCATTATGAAGGCTAAGTATAATTGTTGGAAAGGGTGTGTGATGTTTGGAATGCATATCTCCAGTGACAAGGGTAAAGATGTTGAGGATGCGGAAATCTTCAAGAGGTACCCTGTATTGCAACAGTTTTAGAATGTGTTTCTAACTGAGATTCTAGAGTTACCTCCTCACATGAAATGGACTTTTCTATTGAGTTGGCACCAAGGACATCATTAGCATCAAAATCACCTTCTAGGATGAGCACACTAGAGTTAGTGGAGTTGAAGTTATATTTGAAGGAAATGTTTGGCAACGAGTACGTTAGGCCAAGTGTATCACCTTAGGATGCACCAGGGTTGTTCGTAAAGAGGAAAGATGGTACTCATAGGTTATGCATTGGCTACAAGTAGCTGAACAAGGTGACGATCAAGAACAAATATCTGTTGTCGAGGATTGATGACTCATTTGATCAATTGAAGGGAGAAGCATTGTCCTCAAAGATTGACTTGAGATCAGGATACCATCAGGTATGCATCAAATAAGAGGACATATACAAGACTTCCTTTAGGATCAGGTATGGGCATTATGACTTTGTTTTAGTTCCATTCAATTTGACTAATGATCTAGCTAATTTTATGTGTTTGATGACTAGTGTGTTTTGTCCTTATTTGGATAAGTTTGTTATTGTATTCATTGATGACATATTGATATATTCCAAGAATCGTGGAAGAGCATGCCAAGAATCTAGCAACATTTTTTAGGTTGTTAAGAGAACACTAGTTGTATCCCAAGCTTATCTAGATGTTTATACAGGGTCCCCTAGGGTCAATTTTGGGAAATAGTTTTTGTTATTGTAAATTATTCTCATTTTGCGGAGCAGAGTGCGAAGGTCGTTAGGAGTCAAAGGAGATTTAGGAAGGTCAAAGCCCCTTATTTTGTTAAAATTTAAGCTGTGGTATGAATCGCCCATGGTTTGTAGACCATGGTAGTGTAAAAGAAGAAGATATAAAAAGATTCATAGAGAGTTATGAAAAGATAAGGATAACAAGGATTGTATGAGAAAGTGATCTAAGTCAAAAGAGTCTATTTTTTGTACTTAGGTGAAGGGGAAGGCTCCTGCAGATATGTGCGTGGTGACCTTGGTAAGTCCACAACTGAGTGCATGGGCCCTTGCAGTTGTGTGCACAAG
Organism: Pinus taeda; assembly: GCA_000404065.3. NCBI lineage: Eukaryota > Viridiplantae > Streptophyta > Pinopsida > Pinales > Pinaceae > Pinus > Pinus taeda. The sequence goes on from APFE030158600.1 coordinate 496,480, forward strand.
GAAGAAAGAGCATGTAACAGAAGATTTGAGTATAGTAAAGACTATTTTGGAGAACTATCGATGTATTTGCATGTAATATTTACTTCTACGTTTACTTTGTATTCATGTTATTTCCTGCAATTTATTATGAAACTTGTTTAATAGATGCGTGAAAGTAATAGATCTGGTTAATTTATATGATGTTATGGATGTTTAAAACAATCAGTGGAAAGCTAGAACTTGTTATCTACAATTTATTCTACTTTTTGTGATTTAAGGTTTAGGGTTCGTGAAGGTCAGAATAAAGCCCTAGAAGTAACAGGAAACATCACATAGACCTTTGGATGCAGAAACTTGGTTCTTTCATCCCCCAATACTGCCTCGGGTGAGACTGTAGCCTACACTACGTGGGTTGTTGCTGAAAGGGCCGATAGAGTAGGGTTTTGTTGGTTGGCATATCTAACTATGAACTTGGGTCCAGACCACCTTAAGACAACAAATGTTTTCATTTTCGGGACCGAGATCTATCTGAGGAATGTGTGATGTCGAATAAATGATTCCCAACTAAGAAGGAGATCAAGAAGTGGATAGATCAAAAGCTGCACGAATTTGCAGGAAATGAAAACAGGAATTTGTGCCTATCGATGGAAGAGTGGCTGAATAGATACCTATATACAAATGAACATGAAATTTTCTTCTACTCTTTTCCATGCGAATTATATGAATGGTTGTCTAAATTGGCAGACAATCAAGGTATGTGGAAATTGGATAACCCTATTGTGTGGACTCCAGAGTTGGTGACGTGCCTATAAGCTTCAAAAAACAAGATTGTGAGGGTTGTAGATTACTGGATCAATAGCATTTTGGGCAGATTCATTACTGAGTTTGTGATCAATTCATCTGTCAGTTATAGCGAAGTGAAACACCAATTCAAAGGACCAAGAGGTAAGTATCTGAAGTCCCTGAAAACTTGGATTAAAATGCTATTGTGAGAGAAAAGGTTTATGCCATTAAATTAATGTTTAGAAGAGACTTGATGGGAACTAGGCGAAGTGGAAAGACGTTCAGAAGAGATCTATATTTGGGTGCTAAGTACAATCCTCTGTTGGGAGCATCTGATAGTGACAAAAAAAGTAGTATTCTGAAAACACCTCAGGGTGCACTACAGATGGTAAATCAGGGCATCATGGGAATATCACATCCATCCACTCCACCTCCACCACCACCTTTGCCTCACACACCTACACCTCCATCTCCACCTCCACATCCACTATTTAAAATGGTGAATGCTATGAAGATGCCTGTATTCAAGGGTCTAGGGACAGAAGACCCTGAACAATTTTGGTTTGTAGCAGATGTTGTGTGGAAGTCATAAGAGATTACAAATGATGACCTAAAGAAAGCGCAGTTGGTCACAACAGTGCAAGATAGAGCATTGAGATAGTATATTAAGTATTATCCGACTCATCCAAATGCAATTTTGAAAGAAATAAAGGAAGTTCTAAATAATGAATTCAAGAATCCTAAGTCGCAAGCCCAGTCAATAACAGAGGTCAAAGAGATCCAGTAGAAGGTGAACGAGTCCGCGTGGGACTTTGATCAAAGGTTGAAATGTCTGTTCCAGCAAGCTAATATGCAGATCATGGATGACCAACACAGGGATTGTTATATTGCTTCGTTATTAACTCAATTGAAATTTCCATTATCGCAACAGAAGATTAGGACGCAAGCTAAGGCATTAGAGATTGCTATGAGGCTAGGAGCCTCACCTATTTAGGATACGAATCTGGGAGTGCAACAAATTCAGTCCTAGTTGGCTAGCTTGCATAAGGAGTTGCAGAGTCTCAAAAAGAGAAAGGAAGTCTAGAATGAGGTTTGTGTAGAAGTCTGTTATTTGAAATGCAAAGGCCATGGTCATGACAAGGATGATTTCCCGATGTATCAGAATTACTTGGTTGGAGGAGGTCCTGTCCCCCTACAATAAAAAAATACTACTAGAACGAGTATGAGGGTGGTGTCATGGTGCGTTATTTTCCAGGTCACATGACAACATAAGACAGATAATTGTCATTTACTGCAAAAAGTTGTACAGACTCCCCTGAAGTTTTTTTGTAATTTATGTAAGTCTGTGGGTCATGATGAGCGCTGTTGCCAAAGTTATGAATTAATGATGGACAAAACCTCAACATATAGAATGCAGATGGAGGATCGTCCTCAACAAGATCAAGGCACAACTATGGCGTAAGGAGGGTTCCAATGCTGAGGAAGAGGATGAGGAGGAGGAAAGGGAAGAGGCCGTGGCCAGATCATTTTTTACAGTAGTAGAGAAGCAAGCCACTTTGCATGAGATTGTCATAATCCAACACACCCTTCTTATCAATATTGTCAAAAGTTCGATCATGTCATAGAAGATTGTCCCATGCTCATCGCAAAAATGAATGAAAAGAAGACCCAAACTCAATAGTCTATACAGAACATTCAGATGATGAGATCAGAACCATGCGAAGATGGACCTAGTGTCAATATTGTTACATGAAGTAGTATAGTTACTGAAGAGGATAAAGGGAAAGAGCCAGAGGAAGATGGGTGGGTACGCAAGGCTGCTGAAAAAGGAAAATGGATTCGATTTAAGTAAGGCAAAGGAGACTTTTATGGAGGAAAAGAAGAGCTTTATGGATAGAGGGGCTTCTATGTTAAGGACTCAAGGTACGTGGGCAAAGAGGCCTGAAGGAGTCATTATTGTGGAAGAAACATACCCCTCATTATTAACATCATTTTTACAAACCTGCATGAAGCTCCTAAGGGATAAGAAGGTAGTATAGGGGCTATAATACCTAATAGATAACTGTACTAGCAAGAATAAACCCCTTCCTAAGAAGTGCACAGTACACAAAGTAGGAAAAAGTAAGAAAAGAACTAGTCGAAAGATGATATTGACTACCCATATCGGAGAATTCGAGATGGACTAGGTGATCCTTGATTTAGGATCTGATGCAAATGTCTTGCCAAAAAAAACTGGGAGAGAATGGGTAGACCCATGCTACAATGGTCCCTGATCCATCTGAGAATGGTGAATCAACAAAATATTATTCCTATGGGGTGCCTACATGGGGTGATTGTGGATATTGAAGGGGCGTGCGCCATAGCTAATTTTGAAGTGATTGAAATAGTGGATGATAGTAACCCATATCCAACGTTGCTTGGCATTGATTGGGCATTTGATATGAACACATTCATCAACCTCAAGAAGTGTAGCATGACATTCAAGAAAAGGGAACTAAGGGTTATTGTTCCACTAGATCTAGCAGAGGGAGTGTGATATATTGAACCAGTCTGAGATTATGAGGAGGAGGATGATATTGATCAAATTTATAAGATCACTGCGTGGGATGAGGATTGGACTAACCCTACTATGAATGGGCAGATCACTTGGGAAAGGGATAGCTCCTACAATTAGGATTCTGATAAGTAGCTTGAACATTGACATAATTGATTGCATGAGGTATCAACGCTGCGATGCAACAAGCTTACCAAGTCACTCTGATGTATATCCACTGAGGTACGCAACTTACTGTATTATCATGATTTAGAGGATGTCAATTTATTTCTGGATAAATTTGAGAGGGATGTACTAGAGGAACATCGGTTCCAGGCATTAGACATTGCACTATGAGCTACGCCTATCCGATTGTGGGGCACAAATAAGAATAACTTTGTAGATTGGAAGGAATATCGGTGGATGAAGAATTTGTGGTTTGGGTATGCCTATACCCATATTACGGAGAAATATACAGGAACAGACAATCCACACGAGCATCTAGCTCGATGGACGAAAGCCTGAGAGAAGAGCCACAACCAAAATGGGTTCATATATTCTACCACACTTTAGATATGATTCTGATGAACTGTTATCTAGAAACAGAGTTGTGAAATGGAACCATGGAATGGGATGTTCTGAAGGAAAGTTTTCTACTAACTTTTAGTTTTGAAGATGGATTTGAATGCATCGACGAATCATTACAAGACATTAAAACCACAATATTCAGAATGTCGGAAGAACCCGTTGCGTGGGTACATTCATATTGGAGTACACAATTGCGTCATGCACTCAAATGCTATAATATGACCATTGAGGAAGGTGAAGAAGATCTTAAGAACATCAATATTCCTGAATCTTAAGGACAACACGAAGTCGCAGGACATTAGGCGAAAGTCCCTCATATCTCAAAACCCTTGAAGACCAAGCAGGTGAATATTGGATCAGAAGCGCAGCTGAAGTTCATAAGCATAGGTGACTATTGGGACAAAGACACAATGGACAAAGTCGTGAAGCTATTGCAGGAGTATCAGAACTTGTTTCCCACCAAGTTCTCTGATCTCAAAGGGCTAGTAGGGGATATGGGTGTCATGAAGATCACTCTGAATCCATATGCGAAGCTAGTGAAGTAGCGCCCCTACCGGTTGAATCCTAAGTACAAGGAAAAAGTGTGTGAAGAATTGGATAAGATGCTTGCAGTCGGGATTATTGAGCTTGTCAAAGAATCATATTGGGTTATTCCTATGGTGGTTCAGGAAAAGAAGATGAAGGGTGAAATTTGGATATGCATAGACTTAAGGAAGTTGAATGATGCTTGTGTCCACGATCCATTTCCTACGCCATTCATAGACAAAGTAATAGAACATGTTGGAGGTCAGGAAGCCTGTTCATTCACAGATGGGTTCTCAGTGTATCATCAGATCAAGATCGCACCCGAGGATCGAAGTAAGACCACCTTCGCGACTGAATGGGGTTGTTTTTAGTATATAGTTATGCCTTTCTGACTTAAAAATGCCCCTGCAGTCTTCTCTAGGGTAGTAATAGCAGCTTTCAAAGAATTTATTCACAAATTTTTGGACGTTTGCTTTGATGATTGGATGGTGTTTGGGTTAGTAAAGAGACATGTTTCCAATCTTCGCCTCATGTTGGATACTTGTTGAAAGTATCATATATCCCTTAATCTGAAGAAATGCATATTCTGTGTACCCTATGGGATACTCTTGGGCCATGTTGTCTACAAGAAAGGATTGATGGTAGACCCCACCAAAATTGCAGTGATTATTAACCTAGAGCCTCCAAAGAATGTCAAGAAAATATGTGCAACACTGGGCCATACAGGATATTATACGAATTTCATCAAAGCGTATGCGCAGATCATTGTGCCCATGGAAAAATTGCTAAAAAAGGATGTGATGTTTGTTGGGACGATGACTTCTAGAATCGTTTGGATGTCTTGAAGGAAAAAATGATCACCATGCCCATTATAGTGTTCCCCGACTGGAAGAAGGAGTTCCATGTACATGTAGATGCTTCCTACATAGCACTAGGAGTTGTGCTAACCCAACCAAGCGAAGGTGATATCGACCATCTGATAGTGTTTGCAGGTAGGAAGTTATCAAAGGTAGAAAAAAATTATTCTACCACAAAGCGTGAAGGATTAGAAATGGTGTATGTGCTGCATAAATTCGGGCACTATTTGTTGGGTGTTGTTCGCTTTGTTGGGCCTGACCCAGGTTCAGTGTTAGTTAGCCAAACAAATCCCAACACTACTGGCCCTTTCAGCATTAGCCTGCAGAGCACGTACCGAAGTCTCACCCGAAGCAGTATGGGGGGATGATGGAACCAAGTTTCCATACCGTGAGATGGTCATGATGTCAGATTATTCCCTTTGTTCCTACTTTTGCGTAGGTCGCTAACCCTTAGGGCTCTGTCAGTCTACCCTTTATTATGCCCTTCAGTACCTCCGTGAAGGTGTATGATTGACCTTCGCATAGCCTTAACCCACGATCCAAGTACTTTCGCGCTACTATGACAACTTATTGTATATGTTCCCAAGTTATCTTAAGTATTTTACTTATCTTACTAATCAAACACAGTTAGCACCATGTAAACATATATTCTTATTTGCATTTGATTAATTAATACAGTCACATACATTCGCACATCACTTGAACATTATAAATTAAACCCAAAACGAAATATAACCAGATGCATTAGCAAGAAATAAATACAAAAAATTTGCAGAATACTTCTGTTTATTGATATATGTTGAAATGTGGCAACAGGAATATTCCAATTTTAATTTGTCCTTGAATCAAAGTTGAGAATTAAAATTCGTTTAGTCTCACTAGCTGCTTGAAAAATAATAAATCAATTCATATTGAGCTAATTAGTTGGAGAAATTCAAGTTAGAAGTCTTTGTGAAGTCATGCAACAATTATCCCTTAAATTAAGGAGATTATTCCTTAATTAAGGAGACATGATTGAGTTGTATTTGAGTTGTAATTAGTTAGCTCAGTTTACTAAGTTAAGTCCAGATAAATTAGTTACAAACGGTTTGAGGAACTAATTGTGAGTTCGGTCAGTTAATGCATGCATGCATCCAACTAGTGTACTCCAAATAACTAAAGATTCTCTCATCAGTAACTCATGCATGTCTATTCTGAGAAAGACCCAGTTGAAATTAAAGACAGGGACAGTGTACTATCAGTTGCATGTTTTTTCCTATAAACAAAACTCATGCATGCAAAAGGAATTCATTCCTTGAGTATTACACATTTTTACAGGGTGTGAGATTAGTGTGAGTGATCAGTGTTACACTTGGTAATAGTAGGATCACCCAGGAGAAACAACGCAAGGAAATTGGAGCTTGGAGGGCAAAGGAGAAGGCTTATGAGTAGTCTATTTTGTCTGTGAACATCTGTGAGGGATTTTACTAAGAGCTAGCTAGCTGTGAGAGCTAAGGTTTTGTGTAATCCTGATGTATTTCCACTTGTACGATAATACAGATAGTGGGGTTTTTAGCTGAGGCTTTCCCCTGAGTATTCTTCTATGTTTCATGTGCATTGATTCTTCTTCTGGTTACATGTGTTCAGCTTGATCTTGCTCAAATATTTTAAGCTTCCACAAATTGATTGTATAAGTAGATTAAAGTATTTTTCTTTAGTTATACTACATTATCAGGTTAATCTACAATCAGAATTTCTACATGGTATCGAAGCTGTGAATAGTATATTGAGAAGAGAATTCGAAGTTTGAAGTTTGGGGTTGCAAGTGCAAATCAAATTCATATCACACTTCAAGTTAGTCAATGGCGTTCTATGTCTTGAGACTTGAGTATGCCTTGGAAGGCAACTTGAATTACATAGCATAGAAAAATAGAATGGAAGTTGTATTACAAGACAATGGCTTGAAGGATTTCATTGATCAAGATATCCCAAAGCCAATTGAAGCTAATGCACAAGAGTTAGCTGAGTGGAAGAAGTGTGAGGCGAAGGCGAGACGGATCATCCTGGAGGGAGTTCGAGACCATATTGTCTCGAGTCTCCATGGGAAGGATACTCCATTTTCAATGTGGAAGACATTGAAAGACCTCTACCAGAATAGTAGCGACCAGAGGAAATTGGCACTCAAGGATAAGCTTTGGAAAATCAATATGGAGAAGGGCGATACTATTTCCACATATCTGAACAAGCTCACCACCTACAGAGATGAGCTTGGTAGTGTGTGAATAACTACTACCGATGATGATATGGTGAGTCTTGCTCTCTTCATCCTTCTAAAGAGTTGGAATAGATACCAGGACTCTATGAATGGAAGGGAGAAACTACTAGATTGGGAACGACTGTGGTCGGATCTGATGCAGGAGGAGCACATGAGATGGTTCTTCATCAAAGAATGATGATGAAGAAAACCTGGCCTTAGCAGGTAAGGCAAGGAAAGGGAAGGGGAATGCTTCCCATTCCAAATCGAATTATTCTCATGGAGGGAAGAAGGGTGACAAGTCTAAACTGAGATGCTTTAATTGTCACGATATGGGACATTATGCAACTACTTTCCCATCGAAGAAGTCCAAGAAGGAATCCACAAAAGACCGGAAGGTGAGGCATTAGCCTCTTAGTTCGAAATGGACTTTACCCTCATCACATGCATGGTGTCATCGATGGTGGGTTGTGTTTGGTATCTTGACAATGGAGCCTCATTCCACATGACCGATGATAAAATTTTATTCAGTACTTTGGAGGAGAAAGACCTCAACATGCACATAGGGATGGGTGACGATGGAAAGTACAATGTTTCAAGAGTGGGAACAGTTGCTTTTCAAAGGGAGCATGGAGCTCCTCTCACCTTGACAGATGTGAAGTATGTGTCTGGACTGAAGAAGAACTTGGTATCTATCACAATGTTGGAGGACAAAGGCTACAATGTTGTCTTCAGTAAAGGAAAGGCATTCCTAAGACACATAGTCATGGGTCAGACCAATAGGATTAGGATTCGAGTGAAGAATCTCTATAAACTAGAGGTAGATGATTGTGCAAAGCCAAGACATTGGTGAGTTATGGCATAAGTGGTTGGGCCATTTGCATCATGGGGCCTTGAAGATAATGTAGAAGATATCTACAGGACTTCCAAAAGGTAAACTTGAGCAAGTTGACGCATGCAAAGGTTGTACCTTGGGAAAGTACTCCAAGTCTTCCTTTCATGATTGAGACACTTGAGCAGAAACGATCTTAGAGCGAGTTCATACTAATTCGTGTGGACCATTCTCGATAGCATCAACAACGAAGCAAAGGTATTATGTGATTTTCATTGATGATTATTCTCGTAAATGTTGGATTTATTTCATGCAGAAGAAGGACCAAACCTTCTCAAAGTTTTGTGAGTTCAAAGCTTTGGTCAAGAAATAATTAGGGAAGAAGATCAAGGCCTTGAGAAGCGAAACGATGGAGAATATGTTTCTCAAGAGTTTAAGGACTTCTGTGCAGTGGAAGGAATTAAATGAGAGTTGACAAAACCTCATAACCCATAGCAGAATGGGGTGCCCAAGAGGAAGAATAGAACTATTGTGGGAGAAGCACGGGAAATGTTGCATGACCAAGGCCTACCACTTCATTTGTGGGTTGAGGCATGCAACACAGTGGTCTATTTGCAGAATAGAAGCCCGCATCGCATACTTGGGATTAAGACACCATAGGAAGCTTTCTTTGGTAAGAGACCAGATGTGGGTCACTTTAGGATCTTTGGCTCATTGGTATATTTCCATTTGACAGAGGATGAACGGAAGAAGCTTGAGCTGACAGCTGAGTTGGGATACTTTTCAGGTACACTGATACAACCCACCACTATCAGGTGTACTTGCCTACCAGTCGGTGTACAGTGGTTTGCATAGATCTCAAGTTTGATGAGAAAAAGGCCATGCAAGTTTCCCTTGAGAGGGAGCTCCAACTATAGGCTGTGGAGGAACTGTTGGTTCCTAAGGAGGAGGAGCCTCAGACTAACGCGGAGTAGCCACATGCATAGGTTCCAAGAGTGGAGACATCCACTCAAGTAGAGTCTTCCAGAGATGGATGGAAGCACACAAGAGAAGCTGACAGATTGTTGATGGATGCAAGAGAGAATGTGGGAGAACCATATTCTCAGCACAGACAAAGGAGGTCACCTGAGAGGTACACTGGATACATGACCCTTTTTGGGGGAATGTATTGAGACTGAGCCATCTTCCTTTGAGGAAGCAATGCAGCAGCCGATTTGGGTTGATGCTATGGTGGAGGAGTATGACTCCATAGTTCATAATAGTGTCTTGGATGTGGTTCCAAGACTGGAGAAAAATTGAGTACTGAGTTCCCGTTGGCTTTACGAGGTAAAGAAAGCTGTTGATGGTAGTGTGGAGAAGCATAAGGCAAGATTTGTTGCTCGTGGTTTCTCATAGGTCGAGGGCATTGACTATGATGAGAATTTTGTTCTTATAGCAAGGTACTCATCTATCAGATCGATGTTGGCACTATTAGCATAGATGGGTTGGAAGATCCATCAGATGGATGTGAAGACTACATTCCTCAATGGCAAGATTGAGGAAGAGGTGTACATAGAGAAACCAAAAGTTTTTGAGACCTTTGATCGTGAGTCGCATGTGTGCCGAATCAAGAGATATTTGTACGGGCTGAAGAAAGCACCTTGAGCTTGGTACACCAGGATAGAAAACTACTTCACCAGGTTGGGCTTCATAAAGAGTGAAGCAGATGCGAACCTGTACCACATCATGGTGAAAGGTAAGCAGTTGATCATTGTACTTTATGTTGATGATCTCATGTTGGCAGGTGATGATCAATTGATCATGTCTTGCAAGGAGGACCTTGCAAGAGAATTCGAGATGAAAGACATGGGTCTCATGCATTACTTCCTTGGCATGGAAGTGTGGCAAAAGGATGGGGATTTGTTTGTGTCTCAAGGAAAGCATGCCAATGAGATACTCAAGAGATTCCACATGAAGTGCAACTCCATGCAGACTCCTCTAGTAGGAAACTAGAGGAAGGAGGATGCTACTTTAGGAGAAGTAGTAGAGGCTATTATGTATAGGCAGCTTGTGGGTTCACTATTGTACTTAGTGAACACACAACCAGATTTTTGCTATGCGGTGAACCAACTGAGTCAAGCGATGGTTCAACCTACCAAGATGTTTTGGAAGGCAGAAAAGCATATATTAAGATACCTCAAAGGCACATCTCAGTATGGATGTATAGATGGATAGAGGGAGTGAAGCTAGAGGGCTTCACTAATGCAGCTTGGGTAGGGAGTCAAGATTGGAAGAGCACATCAGGAGGGATTTTCAACTCTGGGTCAACTGCATTTTCTTGGTACAACAGGAAACAGTGGTTGATTGCACTCAGCTCAACAGAGGCTGAACACATGGCTGCAAGTCAGGAAGCATGTGAGGCCATCTGGATGCAAAAAATATTCGTTGGTTTGTTTGATCAGAGGATGGATCCAACTGTGATCTATTATGTGAATCAGACTTGTATCAAACTCTTCGATAATCTAGTATTTCATGATAGGTCAAAGCACATCATATCCGGTATCATCATCTCAGAGACTGTGTAGCAAGGTGGATCATGTTGTTGCAATATATTTTGATCGAGGAGCAAGATGCTCACATTTTGACAAAGGCATTGTCAAAGTGTAAATTTGGGTTCCATAGAGATAGGATAGGGGTGATAGATAATCCCTTTCTTGTTGAGAGGGAGTGTTGAAATGTGGCAACAAGAATATTCCAATTTTAATTTGTCCTTGAATTCAAATTGAGAATTAAAATTCGAATTTAGTCTCACCAGCTGCTTGAAAACTAATTAATTAATTCATCTTGAGTTAATTAGTTGGAGAAATTCAAGTTATAAGTCTTTGTGAAGTCATGCAACAGTGATCCCTTAAATTAAGGAGATTATCCCTTAATTAAGGAGATAATATTGAGTTGTATTTGAGTTGTAATTAGTTAGCTCAGTTTACTAAGTTAAGTCCAGATAAATTAGTTCCAAATTGTTTGAGGAACTAATTGTGAGTTCAGTCAGTTAATGCATGCATGCATCCAACTAGTGTACTCCAGATAACTGAAGATTCTCTCATCAATAACTCATGCATGTCTATTCTGAGAAAGACCCAGTTGAGATTAAAGACAGGGACAATGTATTATCAGTTGCATGTGTTTTCCTATATACAAAACTCATGCATGTAGAAGGAATTCATTCCTTGAGTATTGCACATTTTTACAGGGTGTGAGATCAGTGTGAGTGATCAGTGTTACACTTGGTAATAGTAGGATCACCCAGGAGAAAAAACGCAAGGAAATAGGAGCTTGGAGGGCAGAGGAGAAGGGTTATGAGTAGTATATTTTGTCTGTGAACATCTGTGAGGGATTGTATTGAGAGTTGGCTAACTGTGAGAGCTAAGGCTTTGTGTAATCCTGATATATTTCCACTTGTATGATAATATAGATAGTGGGGTTTTTAGCTGAGGCTTTCCCCTAAGTATTCTTCTATGTTTCATGTGCATTGATTCTTCTTCTAGTTATATGTGTTCAGCTTGATCTTGCTCAAATCTTTTAAGCTTCTGCAAATTGATTGTAGAAGTAGATTAAAGTATTTTTCTTTAGTTATATTTCATTATTAGGTTAATCTACAGTCAGAATTTATGCAATATCTTTAGATTAATACAGACTCTATCCACCCTGTGCACACAACTGCTGGGGTCTGCTCACTTAGCTGCGGACTTCCACCCTAGGCCTCTGCGCACTCAGTTGCAGAGCCTCTACCTACTCTAAGACCTGAAACACTTAGACTTCTTTACCAAGACTCCAAAACATTTCTACGAACTACTTAGAGCTTACTTAATTAGCTCATTTTTATACAATCCCATGGTCCATGGACCATGGGTGGATCTTTATAGCTGACTTTGCACTTTACAAAATAAGGGTGGGAAACCCTTTATGACTCTTGACACATTTGCACTCTGCGACCATAAAATGCGGAGACTTTACAACTTTATTATAAAATTGTCCCAAAACATGGGCTTTTAGCCCCAAAACTATCCTTGGGGGAACCCGTTCCCAACAGTCCCCAACACAAAGATCTTGGCACAAAGACCTCCCAGCACGACTTGTATGACGGTAACCTCGGCAGTGCACTGTGTGGTCGCCTGCTTCACTTCTTCAACCAACTGCTTCATCGCTAGTCCTGAACTGTCAGCCTGAAGCTTCTGCTGAGTTGCTTGTAGATTAGCAATATTTCCTTCAATAGAGGTTGTGACTGAATAAGCCTCATCCAACCAGGGCTTCAAGCGCGCCTTCAGCACTGCCTCCTTGTGTTGTGCTGCATCTACCTGTTCTTTCAATTGTTTGGCCTCCTGCAACTTTGCCAGTCTCTATGTGAGAGCGATGGTTCGTGCTGTACATTTTACTTCATCATAGCACTACTTCAGTTCTCACACTTCTGTCTCCAGCTATCATATATTAGGGTCATCCTACAGACTCATCAAGACCTTGAACGACTGTTCAAAAAGTTGTGTCCAGTCTGCTACTACTCTGTCTACCACCACTATCACCTTTGTGACAATGGTTGCACGCTTCTCCTTTACTTCTGATGGATTTGAAGGCTGGGCCTTCAACCATAAATCTGTGATCTGTAGGTTCAGCTCTAGCTAAACCCTAGCCAAATCTATGCGAGCGTCACACACCCTTGTAGCAAGCTTGTGACTGCGCACCTCGACTGGTTCTTCCTAAGGAATGGCCAACTCTAGGGCCATTCAGCAGGCCTCCTCCATGACCTGAACTATACGCTTGTTTTGGTTGGTTACCTAAGTCATGGCGATGGCAGAGTCTCGTTGTAGGACCAACTGTTCATTATTAATTTGTTGTTCACTGATCACCTACAAAGCGCGGTGTTTGCGTCCCTCAACTGCGCTATGACTCCATCCTACAATAGGTGGAGTGCCTCGCCAGGGAGTGATGCCAAGTTCAACCCCACTCCCATGAGGGTGCTGACAGTGGCCTGTCAGCTTCATTTTTTGTGGTCAGTGCTCCATCTGGTAGTACTATCATGTGGGAGACCTTCGCACGCAGCATCTTGGCAGCTTCTGAAGTGCTGATAGTGAGGCTGGTGGACACCATGCCAACCTGTGATGTGTGGATCTGCAACTACTGCAAACCTGTCTGGATGGACCCCAATAGTATTTTTTGCTACTGCTCGAACTTTTGTAGTGCCTCCATGGTGGCATCCTGCACTGTGTCTCCAATGTCATGCAAATCTCCCTCTATGAGGGTGATTGGGTCCATTTGGCCGCATTCCTACCGTAAAATCATGAACAGTGACTTTAACGGTCACTTTCTCGCTAACCTACACGATTTCTCCCTAGGTAGCATAGCTCCCTTCATGCTATTGTGAACCCTATGACATTTCCTCATCCCACACAATCCTCCAGCCACACAATTCCCCAACCCGAGTAGTGTAGTTTATAGTCCTACGCATCCTTTCAGCTGCCTATAGCACTAAGACTATGCTACCCTCATATAGTCACTTGGTCGGATCACCGGTGTATGGCTTCAATCGGCTGCCATTCACCTTTCCTACGAAGGGATCTCCATTCAATTTAACCAACTGAACTGCTCTGTCATCGGTAATCTCCTTGATGACATAGGGCCCTAACCAATGCATTTTGAACTTCCCCATAAATTTATCAAACTTACTGTCATATAAAAAAACTAGATCATTTACCTTAAATGTGCACAGCTTAATGTGTCGATCATGCCATGCTTTTTTGCGCTGCTTTTGGACCTGTTGGTGAAATCTAGCTAGAAGTCTCTCTTCCTCAAGCTCAGCAAGGTGTGTGAGCCTTTCTTCCAGGGCTTCGTGATCCATCATACTCATGAGTGCCGCTATGCGCAGATTAGGCACAATGTATTCCTTGGGCATCACTTCTTCAACACCATATACAAGCCTAAAGGGTGTATGTCCAGTCAACTTTTTGTAAGTCGTCTTATAGGCCCATAGTACTACGGGTATGCGCAGGTCCCAATCACTTCACTGAGCATTGCAAACCTTGGTCAGTGTGTTCTCCAGCACCTTACTGAATGTTTCCATAGTCCCATTAGCCTGTGGGTGATAAGGCATGCATTTTTGGTGATATACCTGAAATTCCTCCATCAGCGCGTTGATCGTCTCATTCAGAAAGTGTGTACCATGATAGCTCATCAAAATCTTTGGACACCCAAATCACGTCAGTACATACTCAAAGAGAAACTTTGTAGTGGTTGCACCTATGTAATCCTTCACAGGCTATGCCTCCACCCATCGAGTAAAATACTTAGTCGCAGTGATAATGTACCGCACTCCTGTCTTCTTCCCTTAGGGCTGAATGGGTCCCACAAAATCTATCGCCCATTTCTCAAAAGGTTGTAATGTCATCTATGGGTTCAGAGGCAACTCATCTCTCTGTGATGGCTTTCCAATCCTTTGACACACATCACATGCCTTGCAGTAAACTTTTGAATCCTGATGGAGGGTTGGCCACCACAACCCTGCACGTAGAATATTTTGCATGGTCGTCTTTCCTACATAATGCCCTCCTGCAGCGCCCCCATGAGTGTTTGCGAGGATACTGCTCCCTTCAAACTCTGGTATATATCGTCATAATACTTCATTAGATCCCGTTTTGTACAGATTCCCGGCAATGACAGAAAATTCTGTCGCGCACACCACTAACTCCTTCTACTGGATGGTGTAGCCTTAGTGAGCTCTTCCCTTGTTTCGATGCACGACAGATGGTCTGATCTCACGTTCAGTTGTCTAGGCTTCACAATAACTTCAAAATCATACTCCTGGAACAATAACAACCACCTATAGATTCTCCCCCCAACACAGGCTTATTGACCAGGTATTTCAACACAGAATGATCCGTATACATCTTAAAATGTCCACCCAACAAATAGTGTCTAAACTTCTAGAGCGCGTATACCATGACTAACCCTTTGCGCTCAGTAGTGGAATAGTTCTTCTCGGCCTTGGATAACCTCCTATTCGTGAATGCTATAGGATGGTCCAATTCTTCTCCGTCAGCCTGTGTCAGTACTGCTCCTAGTGATATACATGACACGTCTACATGTACATGAAACTCCTTCCAATCCGGGGAGACTAAAATCGGAACGGTGACCATTTTTTCTTTCAATACATCTAAGATTTTCTTACAGTCCTCATTCAAACAGAACGTGACATCCTTTTTCAACAACTTCTCCATAGGCACGGTGATCTAGGCATAGCCCTTGATAAACTTCCTGTAATACCTAGTATGTCCTAAGGTTTCGTGTAGTTGTTTTACACTCCTCGGTGCCTCCAAGTTAAGTATCACTACAATCTTCGTGGGATCTACCATCAGTCCCTGTCTACAAACCACATGACCCAAAAAAGTCCCAAAAGGAACACAAAATAAGCATTTCTTCAGATTGAGTGCAATCTGGTACCTTCGACAAGTATCTAGCATCAGGTGAAAACTTGTGACATGGCATTTTACCATCCCAAACATAGTCCAGTCATCAAAGTACACCTCCAAAAACTTATGAATGAATTCTTTGAATGTAGTGATGACTACGCGTGAAAAAATTGCAAGCGCATTCTTTAATCTGAAAGGCATTATAGTGTACTGAAAACATCCCCATTTAGTCACAAAGGTCATCTTGCTTCTATCCTCAGGCACGATTTTGATCTGATGGTACCCAGAGAACTGATCAGTGAAGGAGTACGCTTCATGGCCACCTACATTGTCCAATACCTCATCAGTGAACGGAGTCAGGAAAGGATCATGTACGCAAGCGTCATTCAACTTCCTGAGATCTACGCATATCCTTATTTCATCCTTCTGCTTCTTTTCCTGTACCACCATTCGGCTCACCCAATCAGATTCTTCTACGGGCTCAATGATGCATGTCACGAGCATCTTGTCTAGCTTTAAGTGAACCTTCTCCTTATACTTCAGATTGAGACGGTAAGGTCTTTGCTTAACTAGCTTCGCGTTGGGTTTTAACGTGATCTTCATAACGCCAAGGTCTCCTATTGTCCCCTTTAGCTCTGTAAACTTGGTAGGGAAAAAATCCTAGTATTCGCAAAGCAATTCGGCGACTTTATCTACCGTCGCAACATCCTAGTAATCTCTGATATTCATGAATTTGGGCTTCACCTATTTCATTTTCAGTGGTGCGGTTATATCAGGATTCTCAATTTGTAGTCCCTCGACCTCGCGATGACCCTCGTTTTCATGGATATTAATATTTTGTGGATCCTCGTCTTCTTCTTCAGCAGTCACGTTATAACATTCCAGAGTGTGGATTAGCTGAGTAGTCCAATCGGGTTGGATCAAATCCAAAGGATCTTGCAGTATCCTAAAGATTGTTGCTTTAACTTCTTGTAGCGCTTCGTCAATATAGTCAAACCCATCTTCGAAGCTGAATGTCATTATGAATCTTTCATGTAGAATATCCCATTCACTTGTACCATGGCGAAGCTCTGTTTCCAAGTACCAGTTCATCGGGATGACATCCAAGGTGTGACAGAACAAGTGCACCCATTCAGGTTGGGGCTTTGCTCCATAAGCCTCAACCCATTTGGCCAAGTATGCACATGGATCATCCTTCCCATCATATTTGTCTATCATTCATACCTTCGGCTTCCCAAATCATGTTCCCATCATCCTCCTACACTCGCACCAATCGTCAAAACTACCATTGTGCGTACCCCACCATCTCATAGGCATAGCGCGAAGTGCACTGTCCAAAGCCTGGAAGCGTTGCTTCTCTAGTACTTCCCTCTCAAATGCATCCAAAAATACATCTACATCATTTAGGCCATCGTAAGTGGGTAGATTTCTTACCTTTGACGATACACAGCGCAACGACCAGGTCATCATGTTATAGCTCAGCGTGGTTACTTCATGTAGTCGATTCTGCCAGCGCTCTAATTATTCATCAGAGTTTGAGGTGCAGGAACTCTCGCGATCCCATGTAATTCGTTCATCCGCTATCGGATTCACCCAATCTTGGTCTCACGTCATTATCTTATATATGCAGTCCAAATCATCATCGCTCCCGTAATCATGAACTGGTTTAGTATAGTGCGATCCTTTAGCAGGATCTAGGGGTACTATTACACGAAGCAATTTCTTTTCAAATATCATCTTTCGCTTCATTAGGTTGATTACCCCATTCATGTTAGTAGCCCAATCAATGCCAAGGAGCGCAAGGAAGGGGTTGTTGTCATCCACATTTTCTATTACTTCAAAGTCGACCAATGCGCTTGCACCTTCAATATCTATAGTCACTCCTTGCAGCTGTCTCATGGGGATGATCTTCTATTTATTTTCCATCCTTAACTGAATCGAAGACCACTGCAGCACGGGTCTCCCCATCCGCTCCCAAGTCTGCTTTGGTAAAATGTTCGCGTCTGAGCCTAGATCCAAAATAACCTGATCGATTTCAAATTCTCCTATCTATGTGGTCAGTGTCATCTCACACCCTGTCCTTGCTTTATGCTTAACAATTTTCTGTACCACACGTGGTTCACCCAGAGTATTTCCGGCGCATCTATTTATAAGTTCCTATAACCCTTTCACAACCTTGCTATCATGCAACAGCTTCATGCAGGTCTCTAGAAAGGTCGTAAGCATAGAAGGGTCCATTTCTTGATCAGGCTTATCCCTACTCCCTGAGGTAGAGGCCTCAATGAAGTTCTTCTTTGCCTCCATGAACATTTCGCGTGCGCACTCCAAATCAAATTCAACCTCCTTCGCCAGAGATTTACAAACCCATGCGCTATCTTCGAGTTGTTTCCCCTTATCATCATCTATTGCAATTCCACTTCGGAGCACTATATTCACATTTAGATCCTCTTCGCGAGGCTCAGCCCTCATCATCTGCAGGTTCTGAGTTGGTTGAGGTGGTAGCACTCCTTTGTCACGTATCCTTGCTATCAGCGTAGGACAACCCTTTGTCTCATAATAAAACTGAGTATAATATTTGCATGATGGACGCGTCGGGTTAGTGCATTCATGGGGATAGTGTCCTGGTCCTCCACAGTTGTAGTAGATTAGCTGTCCCAACCTCTACCAGATCCTCCTCCACCTCGACCTCGTTCGCACCTGTGAAATCATGTTTGCATCATCCCAGTGCTCTGGTCAAGGGGCCGCATTTCTTCCTGAACCCTATAAGTAGGTGTTCTATCCATCATCAATTCATAACTTTGGCAGTTGCGCTCATGAGGTCCTACTGACCTGCAGAGTTGCAGAGCAATTGTTGCGGTGTTTGTAAAAACTTCTGTAGCAAATGACAGTTATCCGTTGTATGTTTTCCTACTACCTGACATATAGCACACTACAACACAGGCCCTGTGCTCGATCCTGCTTGGGCCTGTTAGAGCCTAGATTGACCTCAGGCCGAATTGAAGCAATTCTAGGGTAACCAAAAACCACACTTAACCTGGTAGCTAGCCCTACTAGGTCGGGAGAGGGCTCTCTCCTTGTCAATATCAATTGATATGACTATAAATATGGATTTTAGGCTAGGTATAGTAGCTCTAAGGGTTTTGATTGATTTTTATGGTTTTTTTGCTTGATCTAATGGAGCAAGCAGGCTGGGTCTGGGAAATTAAATCAGGGATACAGACATGTTCTATGGGGCGAGATAGATAAGTGTTTATGTACTAGTAATTATATGAGATGATTGATTTAAGACTGTTGAGGAGCTGAGGAGGGAATGAAGAAACCATGAGTCCTCTTCAAACTGTTGAAAACATAAAAAACCAAATGCATTCCCAAGACAAAGCACTGTTATTAGTGTATTTTGTCTATTTATCTTGATTCATTTAGTTTATAAGAAAAAGAGAGATTTGGAGACATTTAACACATAATAATAACTCATTACAGAGGAAGAAACAATACATAAACTCATTATCACAAGAATCCCACAAAAATAGCTATGAAACCTGGTTTTATTTCTTGCCAAACTCCTGATACAAGTATGCAATGAGTGCACCACTCCCAAAGAGTCCAACCTTTACAAATGACTAAGAAAGTACATAATATAGGCATCAAACCACCTATGCTAGCCATCAGGGGTCAAATCCATGAGAAGAGGGGTGGTTTCAACCATATCTAAACTAAGAATAGAAATATAGGCAGTGGAACAGCTTGCCTCTAAAACCAAGGAAACTGATTCATTTACCCCCAAACCACCTCAAAATGATGAATCTACCCTCTAGAGTCATTTTACAATTACATTTACATAGCATAGAATAATTTACATTCATAAATTCATCCAAAATGAGAGTAAAAGTCAACTTGTAGAAAAAATAGGCAAAATTTTGATTTTTGAGCAAACCTGGCAAAATTCATCCTATGCGCAGCACCACTGATCCTATGCGCAACGCCTTTTTAAACCCAGTTTTGGAGGCCTTCCCCTTGACCAAATTGAGACCAAGATAGCTCGTTGGAATGGTCTTCCTGTCTAGTTTCTGGAACATCTTGAATTTTTCATTTGGAGGTCATTTTCCCTTTCAAAAGTGGAATCTCCCTGGGATGCTTCCTGTGTGTCCAAAAAGTGGCAAAGAGGGCATTTTTTGATGGTTTTTTTACCATTAGGTGACCTAGATTTTCTCCAAATTTGCTAAAACTTTCTTGGTTTGATTGTTTCTTTAATTTGAATCCAAATATGCAATCCATTCTTCCAACAATTGCCCCAGTCAAAAGAGCAGCGCCGGTGGCCCTGTGCACCTATTGCAATTTCCTGTGTTGAAAATTTCTATGCACAGCGCCACTGATTCTATGCATAACTCCACTTTTAGACCGAGGTTTGGAGACCTTATCAGTGTTCATATTGGGTGCAGAATAGCTTGTTGGAATCTTGTCGAGTCTACTTTCCAAAACATCTTGAATTTTTCAATTTAGAGTTCATTTACCCTATCAAAAGTGAAATCTCCCAAGACTGGTCAAAATGTGCAAAACGAGGTTTCCCAAATGCATAGTGTTGTTGTAGTCAACTTTTGAAGGTCTTCCTCAAGTCCAAATTGAGCTCATGATAGCTCATTGGAAATATATTTGTGTCTACCATCATTTGACTCATCAATAAAGTAATTTCGCCAATTAGGCTAGGAGAAATATTGATTTTACCAAGGTCACTTCAGAGGTGCAGCAACTCTCCTGAGGCAACTGTATTTTTGACATTTCTCTAAAACCATGACACCTGTGTAAAAATTGAAAGATTTTTTTTCTTCCTTGGCCTATTATGGAAAAAAAAACTCTCTCAATTTTGTCAAATTCATCTTCTATTTCTCAGAAACATCATTTGAGTAAAACCTATCCTGATGTGTGGAACAGGGGATTTGTAGAAATGAATGGAAATGAAGGGGATAAGGGGCTGCTAAATTCTTGAGAAGATTTTGGAAAATAGGGAGGGATTTTAGGAAGGAATGGAAAGTTTAATTTCAAATATTGAGTGAGCGAAAGGGGTCCAAAAGGGAAAAACATAGGCCTAGCCTAGAAAATTGTCAAATTGTAGCAAGAAGCTAGGGTTTGTGGGAAAATGATGAATTTTAAGGATATAAGTGATGGGAAGTGCTTAAGAAGTTATATTTAGGATAGGGGAAGGTGTATGAGCATCAGGATACAAGTTTTGTTGATGATTTGACCATCCAATAGAAATTACCTTCAAAACCCTATGAGAGGGAAATGAGCCTTACCCAAGTACAACTGAAGCACGAACAAGGTGTAAAATGACCCATTGGAACCTGAAATGATGATGACAACTCTCGGCATGATGGTATACTCAGCTGAATGGTGACATGGATTGACACTTGGAAAATTTTGGAAGGAGTGAAAACAAATCCTAGACCTAATACCTAGTGACCAAATTTTACTTGAAGACTCACTAAAATGACAAAATTTGACTTTGACATTTGAAGACCGCTTTGTAAGAGAATGCTTGATCACTAGTGGAAGGCTTCAAAGACTGACACTAACATTGGCTCCAATGGAGATGGTAGCTCCTTGGAGGTGCCAAGAACACTGTAACCTAGTAGCCTTATCCATTGGCATGGAGTCAAAAACTCAAGCTGAAATTACACAACTGAATACTAATGACTCAAAGACATAAACTAACTTGAAACTGACTCAATACTAAAACACAACTGACAAACTGGAAAATATGCTCAAAATGGAGCTTATTCAATAAAACCTACTCTAACTATTCCATTCATCACCTCATCAAGTGAAATGAAACAGCCAATGTAACCAAGTAAGCATTCTGGATGTTGTTTGCATTCTCCACAAGTTCTTCCTTATGAAAAACAAGAGAAAACTACTGAAAGGCAACTCCCATGAAAACTTGTAAACATATCTAAATTTTGCAAAATTGAATAATATGGATGCTCTATCTGACTCCAAAAGTATTGCATAAGGATCTTGAAATTCATGTGCAGTAGGACTTAGCTCATCTGGTGGATTACTCTTCTCCTCCTCATACCATGAATGCAAACTTTCATCTAAGCTTTGTGACGAGACTCCTGCTGAAAATGACAAAGAAAGCGGCTGTCAGATCAAGTTTGTATCAATACTTGTTTCAATCTCACAGTTAGCTAGTGGAGAAGGAATTTGACTGTAGACATCATCCAACACATCAACTATTAGATCGTGAAAAACTTGAAAAGACTGTTGCAACCCATTTTCTATTGATTCCAATGAGATTGCATGGTTTTCTATAGACTGCTCATTTGAATATATACTAGCGAATGACCCTTCAAAAACTGAAATGATTCACAACAAAGTGGCACGGAATCATCTTGCATCATTTGATCATATGTTCCAGCTTCCAAGTCTTCATCTATAACCTGACATTCAATGGCATTCGGGGGCTGCAAATCTGGATATGAAAAGTTTTGAACAAGGATTTCATTTCCCTCTAGGTGGTCCACATCAAAACTTATCGATGGTTGACTTATGATTGCATGAAAGTTGTCTCTAATGATCTGAACTGAAGTAAAACAAAAAGGCAAATATCCTTCATGTCTAGTCAATTTAACGTCTTGAATTGCTCTACATAAATTATCAATCCGGGTATCGTAAACTGATGAAGTGTGGTGCACCATATGTGCTTAGTTAACATTTTTCTTACTTCGTTGTTTTATAGTTTTTATTTTGTTTTGGGGTTTTGTTCTTGTTGATCTCCTAAAGTGTCTAATGCAAATGGAAATCTTATTCTAAGATCTTAAGAATACTTTTAAAGGTCAAGTATGGATGTAGATTTCAAGACAAGGTTTATGTCCCTAATGGTAACTTCCAAAACTTAGCACTTCAAAAGATCTCAAAACATGTTATTGATGAAATT
>APFE030158600.1:519610-606257 GCA_000404065.3 Pinus taeda
GGATGAATGTGGTGACATAGTAGTGAAATGGAGGTGAAATGGAGGTGATATAATGGACATAATAGTGAAAGTGTAATGGAAATGAATGACATTTTCAAGACCCAACACTTCACTTACTTCAAAATTTTCTTCACTTTCCTCCTCACTTCCATAGCTGATATGCATTGGTTGATCACTGTATTCGAGCTGCTGAAAGTAAACTTCCTCCTTCCACAAACCAGTTGCTCATTTGTCTGCAAGACTAGCTTTTGTCTAGAGAACATAATCATCATCATACTAATCAAACTTAGGGAAATCATCAATATAAAACACATCATCAAGCATACATGTCAGGTAAATAGCGCTCTCTTCCAAGATGACCTATAAAAACAATCTCTATAAGATCTATGACAACTGGGATAAGAAAGAAAATGTTTTGGATCAGCCACTTGTTTTTCTTCAATCAGCAAGCCATGGTCTTGAACATCATACTCATTCCTTGTGGTGATATTTAGCATCATCTCTTCCACTGCACTTACCAAAATGTCAAGTTTTACCTCTAAAGATGTTGATTTCTCTGGATCTATGTTCTTCCTCTGTTATTCCTTCAACTTTTCCCTTCTGATCAGCAAATTTGCCTCTACATCTACTGCACTGTTCTGCATCTCTTCAAGTGTTGCAAGGTTCCTTTCTCTTAGCTGAAATTCCATTTCCGGATCAAAGGCATCCGAGTAGTGTAAGAGAGCGGATCCAGGAGGAGGTCTTATAGCAATAGGCGTCGAATAATAAATATGGTTAAATCTGGTAGAAACTATTGTATTGTCTCCCCTGGCAGTCTTTTCAGCTGGTAATACTCTTCTAGAATTAAGAAAGGGTTTTGTCTGACCACCCACTTGTCGAGGAAAACTTTGACGAACTGCTGGAAATTTGAGATGCTCGCATCAAGCAGGGTTTTGAACCAACTCTTGACTTTGCCTTGCAAAGAAAGAGAAAATGCCTAATACTGATCATCTTCATCAACTTCAAAAAGATCAAGAAAAGACTCAAAATTCAATACATGTCTCTCGGTAGTGATGTTGTCACATTCACTATCAAATCTTGGCAGATATAGGTCATGATCTTTAGGGAAAACATGGGATATAAGAGGTAAAATCAGAGGCTTGTATCAATCTGGAATTTTACAAGGTATAGGAGTATATACAAAAGTTTTAGAACCAATCTTGGTCTCTTTAGGCTCATCAGTTTGAAGACAGTCATCATAAGATTCAGAAGAAGGGTCTTGATAAAGATCAAAGGAATGCGAATATTTTGTATTTACAATCTTAAAAGGGAAAGAATCAAATGTCGGTCTAGGATCCTTTCTCGAATACAATGTACTTTGTAGAGCCTTCTTGACATTCTCGGGAAAAGAGAAGAAATAATTTATAAAAAAGAACATAATTTCTTGGATGAAATTCCAACTTGAATACATGATCTTTCCATATTGTCCTTTCATGTTTCTACTGGTCAAGTTCATCCTCCAGTGGAGTCCTTGGATCTGATCTCGAAACTGATTTACAGTCGCCAGGTGAATGATTTCAACCTTTCGATGTCTGATCGTTGTCCACCATCAACAATGAGATCTAAACTTGATACACTTTACTGAGGAACATAAAACTACATTTTCCCCAGTATGGTCGCCACTATGTTAGAGCCTAGATTGACCTCAGGCCGAATTGAAGCAATTCTAGGGTAACCACAAACCACGCTTAACCTGGTAGCTAGCCCTACCAGGTCGGGAGAGGGCTCTCTCTTTGTCAATATCAATCAAGATGACTACAAATATAGATTTTAGGCTAGGTATAGTAGCTCTAGGGTTTTTGATTTATTTTGATGGTTTTTTTGCTGGATCTAATGGAGCGGGCAGGTTGGGTATGGGAAATTAAATCAGGGATACAGACATGTTCTATGGGGCGAGATAGATAAGTGTTTATGTACTAGTAATTGGGTGAGATGATTAATTTAAGACTTTTGTGGAGCTGAGGAGGTCATGAAGAAACCATGAGTCCTCTTGAAACTGTTGAAAACATAAAAAACCAAATGCATTCCCAAGACAAAGAATTGTTATTAGTGTATTTTGTCTATTTATCTTGATTCATTTAGTTTAGAAGAAAAAGAGAGATTTGGAGACATATAACACATAAGAATAAGTCAGTACATAGGAAGAAACAATACATAAACTCATTATCACAAGAATCCCACAAAAATAGCTGTGAAACCTGGTTTTATTCCTTGCCAAACTGTTGATACAAGTATACAATGAGTGCACCACTTCCAAAGAGTCCAACCTTTACAAATGACTAAGAAAGTACATAATATAGGCATAAAACCACCTATGCTAGCCATCAAGGGTTGAATCCATTAGAAGAGGGGTCGTTTCAACCATATCTAAACTAAGAATAGGAATATAGGCAGTGGAACAGCTTGCCTCTAAAACCAAGGAAATTGATTCATTTACCCCCAAACCACCTCAAAATGATGAATCTACCCTCTATAGTCATTTTACAATTACATTTACATAGCATAGAATAATTTACATTCTTAAATTCATCAAAAATGACAGTAAAAGTCAACTTGTAGAAAAACTAGGCAAAATTTTGATTTTTGAGCAAAATTGGCAAAATTCATCATATGCGCAGTGCCACTAATCCTATGCGCAACACCTTTTCAAACCCTGTTTTGGAGGCCTTCCCCTTGACCAAATTGAGCCCAAGATAGCTCGTTAGAAAGGTATTTATGTATAGTTTCTAGAAAATCTTTACTTTTTTCATTTGGAGGTAATTTCCCCCCTCAAAAGTGGAATCTCCCAAGGCTGCTTCCTGTGTGTCCAAAAAGTGGCAGAGAGGGCTTTTTTATGGTTTTTTGACCTTTAGGTGACCTATATTTGCTCCAAATTTGCTGAAACTTTCTGGGTTTTCTTATTTTCTTATGTTGAATCCGAATATGCAAGCCATTCTTCCAACAAGTTTCCCAGTCAAAAGCGCAGCGCCACCTATTGCAATTTCCTGTGTTGAAAATTTCTATGCGCAGCACCACTGATTCTATGTGCAACGCCACTTTCAAACCGAGTTTTGGAGGCCTTTTCAATGTTCAAATTCAGTGTAGGATAGTGCGTTGGAAATCTTGTCAATTCTACTTTCCAGAACATCTTTAATATGTCAATTTGGAGTTCATTTTCCCTGCCAAATGTCAAATCTCCCAACACTGGTCAAAATGTGCAAAATTAGGTTGCCTAAATGCATAGTGCTATTAGAGTCAACTTTTGAAGGTCTTCATCAACTCCAAATTGAACTCATGATAGCTCACTAGAAAGCTCTCTATTTCTATCTATCATTTGACTCATCAAGAAAGTCATTTGGCCAACCAGGCTAGGATAAATCTTGATTTTACCAAGGTCACTTCATAGGTGCAGCAACTCTCCTGAGGCAATTGTATTTTTTACATTTCTCTAAAACCATGACACCTATGTAAAACGTGAAGGAAATTTTTCTTCCTTGGCCTATTATGGACAAAAACCTCTCTCACTTTTTTCAAATTCATCTTCTGTTTCTCAGAAACATCATTTGAGTAAAACCTATCCTGATGTGTGGAACCGGGGATTTGTAGAAATGAAGGGAAATGAAGGGGATAAGGGGCTGCTAAATTCTTGAGAAGATTTTTGAAAATAGGGAGGGATGTTAGGAAGGAAGGGAAAGTGGAAATTCAAATATTGAGTGAGGGGAAGGGGTCCAAAAGGGAAAAACACAGGCCTAGCCTAGAAAATTGTCAAATTGTAGCAAGAAGCTAGGGTTTGTGGGAAAATAATGAATTTTAAGGATATCAGTGATGAGAAGTGATTAAGAAGGTACATAAAGGATAGGGGAAGGTGTATGAGCATCAAGATACAAGTTTTTTTGATGATTTGACCATCCAATAGAAATTACCTTCAAAACCCTAGGAGAGGGAAATGAGCCTTACCCAAGTACAACTAAAGCACGAACAGGTGTAAAATGACCCATTGGAACCTGAAATGATGATGAAAACTCTATGAATGATGGTACACTTAGTTGAATGGTGACATGGACCAACACTTGGAAAATTTTGGAAGGAGTGAAAACAAATCTTAGACCTAATACCTAGTGACCAAATTTTACTTGAAGACTCACTAAAATGACAAAATTTGACTTTGACATCCTAAGACCGCTTTGTAAGAGAATGTTTGATCACTGGTGGAAGGCTTCAAAGGCTGACACTAACATTGGCTCCAATGGGGATGGTAGCTCCTTGGAGGTGCCAAGAACACCGTAGACCTAGTAGCCTTATCCATTGGGCATGGAATCAAAAACTCAAGCTAAAATTACACGACTGAATATTGATGACTCAAAGACACAAACTAACTTGAAACTGACTCAATACTAAAACACAACTGACAAACTAGAAAATATGCTCAAAATGAGCTTATTCAATAAAACCTACTCTAACTGTTGCATTCATCACTTGATCAAGTGAAATGAAACAACCAATGCAACCAAGTAAGCATTCTGGATGTTGTTTGCACTCTCCACAAGTGCTTGCTTATGAACAACAAGAGAAAACTACTGAAAGCCAACTCCCATGAAAACTTGTAAAAAGATTCAAATTTTCCAAAATTGAATAATATGGATGCTCTATCAGACTTCAAAAGTACTACATAAGGATCTTGAAATTCATGTGCACTAGGACTTAGCTCATCCGATGGATTACTTTTCTCCTCCTCGTACCATGAATGCAAACTTTTGTCTAAGCTTTGTGACGAAACTCCTGCAGAAAATGACAAAGAAAGTGGCTGTTGGATCAAGTTTGTATCAATACTTGTTTCAATCTCACAGTTAGCTAGTGGAGAAGGACTTTGGCTACAGACATCATCCAACACATCAGCTATTGGATCGTGAAAAACTTCAAAAGACTGTTGCAACCCATTTTCTATTGATTCCAATGAGATTGCATGGTTTTCTACAGGCTGCTCATTTGAATATATACTAGCGAATGACCCTTCAAAAACTGAAATGATTCAAAACAAAATGGCACGGAATCAACTTGCATCATTTGATCATATGTTCCAGCTTCCAAGTCTTCATCTGCAACCTAACATTCAATGACATTCGGGGGCTGCAAATCTGAATATGAAAAGTTTTGAACAAGGATTTCATTGCCCTCTAGATGGTACAGATAAAAAATTATCGACGGTTGACTTCTAATTGCATGAAAGTTGTATTTGATGATCTGAAACAAAGTAAAACAAAAAGGCAAAGATCCTGCACTTACTTCAAAATTTTCTGCACTTTCCTCCTCACTTCCATAGCTGATATGCATTGGTTGATCACTATATTCGAGCTGCTGAAAGTGAACTTCCTCCTTCCACAAACCAGTTGTTGATTTTTTTACAAGACTAGCTTCTGTTTGGAGACCATAATCATCATCATACTGATCAAACTTAGGGAAATCATCAGTATAAAACACATCATCAAGCATACATGTCAGGTCAACAGCTCTCTCTTCTCCGAGCTCTATAAAACAATCACTATCAGATCTATGACAACTAGGATAAGAAAGAAAATGTTTTGGATCAGCCACTTGTTTTTCTTCAATTAGTGAGCCATGGTCTTGAACATCATACTCATTCCTTGTGGTGATATTTAGCATCAACTATTCCGCCGCATTTACCAATGTTGAGTTTTACCTCTAAAGATGCCAATTTCTTTGGATCTTCTTTTCTCTTCTTCCTTCAACTTTTCCCTTCTGATTAGCAAATTAGCCTCTACATCTACTACACTATTTTACATCTCTTTAAGTGTTGCAAGTTTCCTTTCTCTCAGCTGAAACTCCATTTCCAAATCAAAGGCATCCGGGTAGTGTAAGAGAGTGGATCCAGGAGGAGGTCTTATAGTAATAGGCATCGAACAATAAACTTGGTTAAATTTGGCAGAAAATTGTTGTATTGTCTCCCCTGGCAGTCTTTTCAGCTGGTTATACTCTTCTAGAACCAAGAAAGGGTTTTGTCTAACCACCCACTTGTCAAGGAAAACTTTGATGAACTGCTGGAAATCTAAGATGCTCGCATCAAGCAGGGTTTTGAACCAACTCTTGACTTTGCCTTGCAAAGAAAGAGAAAAAAGCCTAATACTGACATCCTCTTCATCAACTTCAAAAAGATCAAGAAAAGACTCAAAATTCAGTACATGTCTCTCGACAGTGATGTTGTTGCATTCACCATTAAATCTTGGCAGATATAGGTCATGATTTTTAGGGAAAGCATGGGATATAAGAGGTAAAATCAGAGGCTTGTATCGATATGGAATTTTATAAGGTATAGGAGTATATACAAAAGTTGTAGAATCAGTCTTGGTCTCTATAGGCTCATCAGTTTGAAGACAGTCATCATAAGATTCAGAAGAAGGGTCTTGATCGAGATCAAAGGCATGCGAATATTTTTTATTTACAATCTTAAAAGGGAAAGAATCAAATACTGGTCTAGGATCTTTTCTCGAATACAATATACTTTGTAGAGCCTTCTTGACATTCTCGGGAAAAGAGAAGAAATAATTTATAACAAATAACATAATGTCTTGGATGAAATTCCAACTTGAATACCTAATCTTTCCATATTGTCCTTTCATGTTTCTGCTGGTCAAGTTCATCCTCCAGTGGAGTCCTTGGATCTGATCTCGAAACTGATTTACAGTCGCCAAGTGAATGATTTCAGCCTTCCGATGTCTGATCGTTGTCCACCATCAACAATAAAATCTAAACTTGATACATTTTACTGAGGAACATAAAACTACATTTTCCCCAATATGGTCACCACTATGTTAGAGCCTAGATTGACCTCAGGCTGAATTGAAGCAATTCTAGGGTAACCACAAACCACGCTTAACCTGGTAGCTAGCCCTACTAGGTTAGGAGAGGGCTCTCTCCTTGTCAATCTCAATCAAGATGACTGAAAATATGGATTTTAGGCTAGGTATAGTATCTCTAGGGTTTTTGATTGATTTTGATGGTTTTGTTGCTAGATCTAATGGAGCGGGCAGGTTGGGTTCCGGAAATTAGATCAGGGATACAGACATGTTCTGTGGGGCGAGATAGATAAGTTTTTATGTACTAGTAATTGGATGAGAAGATTGATTTAAAACTGTTTAGGAGCTGAGGAGGGCATGAAGAAACCATGAGTCCTCTTCAAACTGTTGAAAACATAAAAAGCCAAATGCATTCCCAAGACAAAGCATTGTTATTAGTGTATTTTGTCTATTTAACTTGATTCATTTAGTTTAGAAGAAAAAGAGATATTTGGAGACATATAAAACATAAGAATAACTCATTATAGAGGAAGAAACAATACATAAACTCATTATCACAAGAATCCCACAAAAATAGCCGTGAAACCTGGTTTTATTCCTTGCCAAATTGCTGATACAAGTATACAATGAGTGCACCACTTCCAAAGAGTTCAACCTTTACAAATGACTAAGAAAGTACATAATATAGGCATCAAACCACCTATGCTAGCCATCAGGGGTCAAATCCATGAGAAGAGGGGTGGTTTCAACCATATCTAAACTAAGAACAGGAATATAGGCAGTGGAACAGCTTGCCTCTAAAACCAAGGAAATTGATTCATTTACCCCCAAACCACCTCAAAATGATGAATCTACCCTCTAGAGTCACTTTACAATTAAATTTACATAGCATAGCATCATTTACATTCATAAATTCATCCAAAATGAGAGTAAAAGTCAACTTGTACAAAAACTAGGAAAAATTTTGATTTTTGAGCAAAACTAGCAAAATTCATCCTATGCGCAGTGCCTTTTCAAACCCAGTTTTTGAGGCCTTCCCCTTGACAAAATTGAGCCCAAGATAGCTTTTTGGAAAGGTATTCCTATCTAGTTTTTGGAACATCTTTAATTTTTTCATTTGGAGGTCATTTTCCCCCTCAAAAGTGGAATCTCCCAAGGTTGCTTCCTATGTGTCCAAAAAGTAGCAGAGAGGGCATGTTTTGATGGTTTTTTGACCTTTAGGTGACCTAGATTTGCTCCAAATTTGCTGAAACTTTCTGGGTTTGTTTTTTTTTTTTTATGTTGAATCCAAATATACAAGCCATTATTCCAACAATTACCCCAGTCAAAAGCGCAATGCCACCTATTGCAAGTTCCTGTGTTGAAAATTTATATGCACAGTGCCATTGATTCTATGCGCAACGCCACTTTCAGACCGAGTTTTGGAGGCCTTCTCGGTGTTCAAATTGGGTGAAGAATAGCGCGTTAGAAATCTTGTCAATTCTACTTTCTAGAACATCTCGAATTTGTCAATTTGAAGTTCATTTTCCCTGTCAAAAGTCAAGTCAAATCTCCCAAAACTGGTCAAAATGTGCAAAATGAGGCTGCCTAAATGCATAGTGTTGTTGCAGTCAACTTTTGAAGGCCTTCCTCAACTCCAAATTGAGATCATGATAGCTCATTGGAAAGCTATTTATGTCTAGCTATCAATTGACTCATCAAAAAAGTCATTTGGCCAACTAGGCTAGGAGAAATCCTAATTTTACCAAGGTCACTTCATAGGTGCAACAACTCTCCAGAGGCAACTGTATTTTCAACATTTCTCTAAAACCATGACACTTGTGTAAAATGTGAAGGATTTTTTTCTTCCTTAGCGTATTATGGACAAAAACCTCTCTCACGTTTTTCAAATTCATCTTCTATTTCTCAAAAACATCATTTGAGTAAAACCTATCCTGATGTGTGGAATAGGGGATTTGTAGAAATGAAGGGAAAGGAAGGGGATAAGGGGTTGCTAAATTCTTCATAATATTTTGGAAAATAGGGAGGGATGTTAGGAAGGAAGAGAAAGTGGAATTTCAAATATTGAGTGAGGGGAAGGGGTCCAAAAGGACAAAACACAGGCCTAGCCTAGAAAATTGTCAAATTGTAGCAAGAAGCTAGGGTTTGTGGGCAAATGATGAATTTGAAGGATATCAGTGATGGGAAGTGCTTAAGAAGGTACATTAAGGATAGGGGAATGTGTATGAGCATCAGGATACAAGTTTTATTGATTATTTGACCATCCAAGAGAAATTACCTTCAAAACCCTAGGAGAGGGAAATGAGCCTTACCCAAGTACAACTGAAGCACGAACAGGGTGTAAAATGACCCATTGGAACCTAAAATGATGATGAAAACTCTCTGAATGATGGTACACTCAGTTGAATGGTGACATGGACTGACACTTGGAAAATTTTGGAAGGAGTGAAAACAAATCCTAGACCTAATACCTAGCGACTAAATTTTACTTGAAGACTCACTGAAATGACAAAATTTGACTTTGACATCCTAAGACCGCTTTGTAAGAGAATGTTTGATCACTGGTGGAACGCTTCAAAGACTGACACTAACAGGGCTTTTAGCCTTAAATTCATCGGTCCTCCTCCTACAATATAGTTTGCAAAGATCGGGCAGTGGTCTTTGTCATGCCCCTGACCCTTACATTTTAGGCACCATATCTCTTCGCGCACCTCCGATCGAACAGTTCTGTCCTGCTTCAAACTTTTCATTTCAAGGCAAAGATTTTTCAACTGCGCATGGATCTGCTAAACCCCCAGATCTGGGGTCTTTCATCAGTGTTTAATGCAATCTTATGGAAATATCCAAGGCCTCTACCTGAGTCCTAATCTTCTGTTGTGACAGTGCAACCCTTAGGTGAGGCAGGAGCGAAGCCACAAACCACTCGCGGTGTTGTCCATATGTTAAGTTCATATTAGCTTTGCAGATTTTACACTTCAACCTCTGATCCAATACCCAAGGTGTGTCACCTAGTTTCATCGAGATTTCCTTGAAACCCACAATCAACTATGCCTCAGATTTAGGCCTACTGAACTCTTTATTCAGCATGGTCTAGATCTCTGTCAATCCAGTGTTTGGGTTATTATTAGAGCACTTGATGTACCAAGTTAGCGTGCGATCTTGCAAAGCACTATCCAATATTTCCTTCTTCATGTGATCACCTGTGATGCCCTGAGATTCCCATACAACTTTCATGACGAACCAAAACTGGTTCAAGTCCTCATTTCCCAAGCCTTTAAATAAAGGCAGCTTCACTGAATTTTCCATGTTGGACTGCGGTGGAGGTGGTGGTGGTATGGGTGAAGTCACAGGGGACAGTGGTGAAATTGGAGGTGGTGTAGGTGGAGGTGGAAATCGTGGGAATCCCTATCCTATTAACTGAACTGCACTTCACGGAGAAGCCTGTGCTACTCCCTATTCGTCACCCAACAGCAGCGAGATCAGTGAACTATATTCAGAACCCTTTCTTCCTTTGTTTCTGTAAGTCTTTCCACTTCGCATAGCTCTGAACATAAAGGTAGCTACATAACCCATTTTTCGCATAATAACATCTTAATCTAGGTATTTAAGGACTCCAAGTACTTACCTCGCGAACCTTTGGAAAAGCGTCAGTAGCCTCGTTGTAATTAACTGAGGTATAGACCGTGAATTCAGTCACAAATCCTCCTATGATGTGATCGAGCCAATGATCGATAGCACGAGCGATCTTATTCTTAGAGGCTTCCAATCTCTATACTAACTCTGGGGTCCAGACAATAGGACCGTCAAGTCTCCACCTTCCTTGGCTATCTGCTAGCTTCGCGATCCACTAGTATAACTCAACTGGAAAGGAACAAAAAAAGATCTCGTGGATTTTTGTATATAAGTACCTGTCCAACCACTATTCCTTTGTCAGCCACAGATTTTTGTTCTCCTGCGCTGTGAATTCATGGATCTTCTTGTCCAACCAGTGTTCGACCTCTTTCTTAGTTGGATTCTAGTGATACGACATCACGCATCTCTCATGCAGATTCTGGTCTCAGTAACGGAACCATTTGTTGGCTTTGTAGGGCCTGACCTAGGTTTAGTGTTAGTTATCCAAACAAATCCCTACACTACTGGCCCTTTCAGCATTAGCCTGTGGAGCGCAGACCAAAGTCTCACCCGAAGCAGTATGGGGGAATGCTGGAACCAAGTTTTTATACCCTGAGATGGTCGTGATGTCGGGGTATACCCCTTGTTCCTACTTTCACGTCGATCGCTAAGCCTTAGGGCTCTGTCAATCTACCCTTTATTCTGCCCTTCAGTACCTCCACAAAGGTGTATGATTGACCTTTGTGCAGCCTTAACCCGCGATATAGGTACTTTCTCGCTGCTATGATAGCGTATTGTATAGGTTCCCAAGTTATCTTAATGTTTTACTTATATTACTAATCAAATACAGTTAGTGTCGCGTAAACAGATATTCTTATTTGCGTTCGATTAACTAATACAGTCACATACATTCGCGCATCACATGAACATTGTAAATTAAACCCAAAACGCAATATAACCAGTTGCATTAGCAAGAAATAAATACACAAAAATTTTAGAGTACTTCTCTTTATTGATATATTCAAATTAATATAGACCCTATCCACCCTGTGCACACAGCTGCAGGGGTCCGTGCACTCAGCTACGGATTTCCACCCTAAGCCTCTGTGCACTCAGCTGAAGAGCCTCTACCTACGCTATGACCCAAAACACTTAGACTTCTCCACCAAGACTCCAAAATTTTTCTACGAACTACTTAGTGCTTACTTACTTAGCTCCTTTTTATATAATCCCATGGTCCGCGGACCATGGGTGGATATTTACAACCAACTTTATTGGAAAATACTGAGAGGGGGGGTGAATCAGTATTCCTTAGCAATTAGCACTTTTAAATAGTTGTAGATCATTAGTTAATCTTTAATTATAATTAATGTTTATGCAGTAACAACAATGCATAAAATAACATAGGAGGCACAAAAATTTTAGGTGGAAAACCCCCTCGGGGTCAAAAACCACCGAACGCTTTTCTAATAATTCTTTAATCTTCAACTCCAATTGAAAAGAAAGCTCTAACTTCCTAGAATCTAGAAAAGCATTCTTCTCCACTCCCACTGGATGGATGCTCCAACGCCCGAGATTCTTCAGTAGTTAACTCAACGGATGCCCCAACACCCAATGAGCTACAAC
The DNA here is from genome assembly GCA_000404065.3 of Pinus taeda. Taxonomy (NCBI): domain Eukaryota; kingdom Viridiplantae; phylum Streptophyta; class Pinopsida; order Pinales; family Pinaceae; genus Pinus; species Pinus taeda. The sequence goes on from APFE030158600.1 coordinate 531,679, forward strand.
TCACCCTAGCACCAACCTACCACCCTGAAGTTTTCACGGGATTGAACCTATTGGTGACTTCATGCACCAGCCTAGCACCGCCCTACCACCCTATAGAAGAATAAGAGAAGAATGGACTCCCGTACCAGGAAAAGTGGTCCACTTTACAATGATATAGAATGATGTAGAAGAAGACGACACACTAGACCATAACCTGAACTATGACACAACCACCTAATGGTGATCCTAGGCCTCCTGACACTACCTTTTCAACTCTTGGCAGATAGACACTTGTACAACCTTTACAAGGATGCTTTTACAATGACTCTGTACAATGATACTTTTACAATGTCTGTATGTAGTGCTGCCCATTTGAAGACTTCATGTGGTGAACTTCTTGTTGTTGTTCTGCACCTTGATTACTTATCTTGTCATGCTACCCTTTCTCATTCTTCAGAACATTAGATTATGCATTGATTCTTCTCTTGATGAATATATAATACCCGCAAAAAGTCTTCAAGGAAATACCCATGACATGATAATAGGAAAACTTACCTCATCCTATAGAACATATGTCAGTGCTAAACAAAAACAACAAATTAGAATACAAGGAAACTAATGCAATTAAGATATGAACATGTATATACAAAAGATACTTACCTGTAGCTTACCTTTGCTACATCATTTTGCTACACCTTGATCTTTTCTGCCCTAGAAAGTCTGGTCCTTTGCACCCCTTGACAACACTTGATCTACTTTTATTGTCTTCTAGGAGCACGATATTTAATCTGATGTATCTCTATGATTTTAGATCCCCAACATGTGATCTTCAGTCTTGTAGAATCCCTCTGAGTCTTCTTTCCAATGCCATAGGTTTGTCCCAATTTGGACTCTTCAAGACAAAGTTATGCCCAATCTCTCACAATGACCTAACTATGGACTAGTTCAGTAGAGCGAACTTGTATGACGTACCACATGTCACTGTTTCCTCCTTCAGCTCTGAAATTGATATACAAAAAACTACAATCCGTGCACTATCCGCAAATATTTACATAATTCCAATCCTCTTCTTTGAGAGAGAGTTATGACGATTTTCCCAAGGTCACTTCTTTGAGATGAAATTCGGGAGCCTACAAAAACCCTAACTTCCACAGATCATATCTCTGAAAATATAGTGAACCAAGATCTGAAATTTGGTCACGATGTTCATCAGGATTGTGAATAAAATGGGTTTTAATTGCAAAATCTAAGAATTCCTAGAAATGAAGTTATAGCAAAGGTTCCACGATCACTACATTTGGAGGGTATATGAGATTTCTTTTTATAGAGTTGAGAGGGGATTCTATAGAGAATGTTGGAGGGATTTTAGGAGCTTAAAAAATTATTAATTAATGACTATTCAATGACCAAATGAAATCATCCCACAACCCCATAGGGTTTTAGCCCACTAACTGGGGTTACTAACTTCAAACATGAATGCCTCTCAAACCGCGAAGAATTACTTGGCGTGCCATATGTCAATAGAAACATCTCGACGAGTAGAATCTATCTAGAAGATCCTTGACTCAAAATAGAGTAAGTTTTCAAGTCAAAATTCCCTTGCAAGATCAGGGTAGCCCCTGGTTATGCTTCAGTTGACATCAATGACAACCTCAGATCATCTTTAGATCAACAGACTTTACACTTTACAAAATAAGGGTGGACAACCCTTTATGACTCTTAACACCTTCGCGCTCTGCGACCAATAAAGTGGAGACTTTACAACTTTATTACAAAATTGTCCCAAAACATGGGCTTTTACCCCCAAAACTGTCATTAGGGGAACCCGTTCCCAACATGTGCACACTTCAAGATGTACATAGGCCATTCTGCTTTGAAGTACCTGGTCAAAAGGCTTGTGTTGGGGGGAGAATTTGTAGATGATTACTTATCTTTCAAGAATATGACTTTGAAGTAATTTTCAAGCTAGGGAGACTGAATGTTGGAATAGATTACCTCTCATGTATTGAGAATGGTGACAAACCTGCAAATCTAGAGGAAGGATTGCCTGGTGAGCAGCTCTTTGTTGTACGCATCGCAAATGACCATTTCGTAGACATAATCCAATTCTTGTCTACAAGTAAAACTCCTGGAGGGTATAGGACACAAAAAAATAAAGAATTGTTGGTTCAAGCTGCAGATTTCTCCATTATCATAAGACACTTATATAAAATGGGATCCGATGAAATATTGCATAGGCATCTCCCAGAGTATGAACAATAAAGTATCCTCGCTGAAGCGAATGGAGGGGTTGCAGGAGGACATTATGCGGGAAGAGAAACTGCACAGAAAATCATACAAGAAGGACTATGGTGGCCGACTATCCATAAGGATTCCAGGGCTTATTACAAGGCATGTGATGTTTATAAGAGAATGTGGAGGTCATCGCGAAGAGATGAATTGCCTCTTAAACAACAAGTGTCGTTCCAGATGTATGATAAGTGGGAAATAAACTTTGTGGGACCCATTCAGCCATTGGGAAAGATGACAGGAGCCAAATACATCATTACAGTGACCAAATATTTAACCAGGTGGGTTGAGGTGCAACCTTTAAAGGAATGTAGCATAGTTATAGCTAAAAAGTTCATTTTTCAATACATCCTATCTCGGTTTGGCTACCCTAAAATCTTGATGAGCGATAAGGGTTCGCACTTCTTGAATGAAACAATCACTACATTTCTTGAAGAATTCCAAATGTATGACCAAAAGAGTACGCCATATCACCCTCAAGTGAACGACACAGTGGAAGCCTTTAACAAAATCCTGGAGAATTGATTAATGAATATTTGCAATGTGAAGCGTGCACATGCCAGTTGTTCTACGAGCGTATAGAACTACCTCGAAATATTTGACTGGACAAACATCATTTAGACTAGTTTATGGGCAAGAATTTGTAATGCCAATGGAGTACATCGTGCCAAGTTTGTGGATTTTTGCAGTTACAGACATGGTCAATCAAATCCCATGGAAGTACAGCTCATGCAGCTAGTTGAGTTGGAGGAACATTGCTTCTTGGTGGGTTTTTATCAGTAGGTGCAGAAGGATCGAGAAAAGGCATGGGCATGATCACCATATCAAATGGCACACCTTTAAGAATGGATATTTGTTATTACTATATGACAATAAGTTCACGAAGTTTCTAGGGAAGCTCCAAATGCATTAGCTGAAGCCATATATTATTAAATAGATTACAGATGGAGGCGTAGTTCATCTCGCTAAGATGAACGGGGAGTTGTTTATGGGAAAGGTCAATGGGAGTCGATTAAAGTTATACAGGGTTGATCTTGCCCTTGCACAATGATTATATGGATGTGGAATAGTCTTAGTACTCGAGGCAGTTGCAAGGGATTGCAGGACTATAAACTATACTACCCGAAGGTTAGGAAGGTGAAGCGAATGGGCTACGCAACGAATCAAGGGAAGGTGTAGAGGAGAGCTACGACAAAGGAGCTACACTAGAATGGTGGGTTCTACGCGGCCTAGCCAAAAAGTGACAATTGGAAGCACTGTAGCTGATTGGATGGAAATTTTTCCGTTAAAGGGAGTGGGGGGAGCATTTAAGATGCATATCTTTAGAAATTTTCCACAAAAAACACATTAATGATAGGGATTCAGAGGGAACGGATGGATTTGAATTCAAATTGAGCTATAAATATGACATGTTTCTCCCCATTCGAACACTTTTCTTCCTCTGAATTCGCCTTGAGCTTTTGCACCTTAGTTTTCACCAAGAGAAGTGTTGTATGTCTAACGAGGCTTGGGAAATAATTAAAGCGAAGATTCCACAACTAGGATTCGTGAATTTATCTGATTGGTAGCATGAGAAATTCATTGAGAGAATGACTGCAACTTGACCTGAGACGGAGCCGGCCCAATCTATACCTACAGGGTTTCCTACTATAGTGCCTAGGCCGCCAAGGCCTAAGCCATTTTCTTCCACGGTAGGAGAAAAGAAATAGAAGAAGCCCCAAAAAGCACCAGTGTGGCAATCACCATGCAAAAATCTGACGGAGATCTGACAAAAGGGAAAGATGGATAGATCCAAGTAGCCGACAGAGCCCCTGGACCTAGATGAGGAAGAACTAGCCAAGGAAATTGAGGAGATTGATGCAAAGGAGGTTGAGCCAATATCTCGGCTACCACCGTATATACCATCAAGAAAATCCACAACCAAATCTCCTAAAGACCCAGATTCAATGAAGTTCATGGTCTCCACACCTTTGCTACCAGAGAATGTGTCGTTTGAGGGCAATTTATTGGCCCAGATACCGTACTTAAAAATGGAGGATTGGGACCTATGTGAAGTTCCCACAGTTGGAGTTGAGAAAGTACCTGAAGAAGGTATATTATGAAGAAGTGGATGTCACGTGGCTTGAGCTGATGAAATGGGCGGCCAAAATTAGGGGCATAGGGTTGTTAAATATGTTTTGGGTGCTGCATTTCAGTCGTACCGCCATTAACACAGTTTGCGTCCATCAATTGTTGACGTTGATGCACGATGGGTTCCTATGGTTGGGAGGGCCCATCGTGATCACTGACATGTTGATTCACAAAATCACTTTGTTGCCTTTCCAAGGAGTGGACCCTGCAGAGGCTTTCATGGGGATTGTAGGAGAAGAAATTGGCAAATCAAATGAAGAGAAACTTGAAGATGGTGAAGAAGTCACGCGGCTACGCAATAAGTTCCATATCAGATGGCATGGTGCAATTTGCTACACAAATTTTGGCTCAGAAAATCATGAGGAAGTGTCATGCTGGTGAAGTGTCAGTGCCAGTAGTATCTTTGGCAACAGAGTGCGCCAAAGGAGTCCAATACAATTGGGCTCAATACTTATGTCATGAGTTTTTGGAGGATTGCAAACAGGCCCAGGATGATGGCAAGGCGTTCCACTACACGTGGCTATTGTTGTTGATTACATTCATGGCATGGAGGATGCCCGACGAAAGTCAATTCCCTCAACATGATCCAAATCTACCTGAGGCTATGAAGTTTGCTTTGTTGTGGACCACCAAAGACCCTGTGTGCATTATGGAAACTAAGAACTTTTATGTCTTATTTGATTTATAACTAAGGATGGTGATTAACCAGAAACCAAGGTTATCACCCAACTTGCATGCACAGTGCAACAATGTTGCATATTTCAAGGCATATTTCCATAATTTTCACATCTGCATGAAGAAAGATGCCAAAGGCATATGGCACAAGTTGTCATACATAGTCGCCGAGGACGATATTCTGGGGGTTGTCAATAAATGGCCGAGTGACTAGCTTACCCCCAATGATGTTGGCACTTGAACTAGTAAGGTTGCTACAGGTGAAGCAATGTAGACCACAGCAATGACAGCAACAGCAAAAGCAAAGAAGAAATAAGCACAAAATGCTTCAGCAAAAGAAAAGGACTCTACTACGTCATAGGCCACTATTGACCTCGGCGAGTCAGACATGGAGTACACAAATGTGTATGGAGATACAAAAGGAGAAGAGGAAGGGAGAGCAGACTTGGAGTCCCACTTCATCATCAAAAAGAGGCAAAAGAGGAGTTCTACAGGGCCGTGCAAGAAGCCGAAGTTAGAAAAATCAACAAGCGTGATGCCTTTGGTCCTCACGAAGGGGGACCTCAACGACATTGGTGATATGGTCCGTGATGCAACGAAGAATATTTGGGGGCACATCGAAGAACAATACCACCAAATGTTGGATAAGGTGCAGCAGTGCCTGCGGGAATTGCTGGTCCAAACATGTATCATTCAAGCAAGCATGGGATAGGAGACCCTAAAGCAAGTGAGCCTAAAATAAGTGAGCGGATTGGCCTTAGCAACAAAGATCACCATGGACCTCCGCACAATATAGTTGCCAGAGGGATCCTTGCATGTTGAGGCATCAGAAGACAGGGCACGCATGTTACACATGAAGGATTTGAGTATGAACTTGGTGCTTCCTATTCAGACACTACACGAGCTACATCAAGGGGTGTCATTTGAGCTAAGAGTTCACAAACAACGCACATGGTTGATCATCAATGAATTTAAAATCAACAATCAACAAATGTTCAAGGAAAAGGCGTTGGCCCTCAAGGAAAGGGAGGAAGTGATAGTGCGAAGTTAGCAACTGGAAGCAGCAATAGCGCAGGCTTGTAATGAGCTTCCCGAGCTACAAATTCAAGTAGAAGCAGCCTCTGCAGAGAAGATTCAAAAGCTTGTTGTCACAGTAAAGGAGTCAAAGTCAGAAATTGGCAAAGTTAGATTGAAGTTGCAGCTGCAGATCTCCGAGCTCCAACTTAAGTTGTAGCCAACCACTCCTCCAGAGGTTAGAGAGCAGTGCGAGGATGAAATTAAAGAAAAAATGGCTACCTTATAAGTTTCAGTCAAAGGCTACACCTAGTTGTTCGAACAAGCCATGGAATTTGGACCTCGCTGCAGGAGGATCCAGCTCTACAAAATATTGAAGCAGGTATCTAGGACAAGCAGAGGTAGTTCAACGAGATCAAGTCTACCGTGCAAACCTTAGCACCAATGCAAAGGTTCACTAGATTACATGAGGGCAAGCTCATCCAGAGCGAGATCGATGAGATGTGTCACAAGGAAGCCATTATGTCTTCAAGGACACAACCCTAGGTGGATGAGGAAATTCAATTAACACTATTAGTACATAGAAAGTTGAAGGCGATGTAGTAGACGCAGAGAACAATCCGCCTTGCAATCGAAGGACCAACTATAAAAAAAAATTGTTTGAGGAAGTTTGTCAGGCTACTATGCAGGGAACGACAGACCTGCAAGTATTGAAGATAGAGTTCAGTGAGCTGCAGGTGAAGATCGAGGCACCACCAACAGAGTGACTCGAGGACGAGTCACTACTTTGTGTTGGGGGCCTATTGGGACAAGTTCCCCTCGGATAGTTTTGGGAAATAGTTTTTGTTATTGTAAAGTCTCCGCATTTTGAGGAGAGGAGTGTGAATTTCGTTAGGAGTCAAAGAGGCTTTAGGAAGGTCAAAGCCCCTTAGTTTGTTAGAACTTAAGATGTGTTATGACCTGCCCATGGTTCATAGACCATGGTATTGTAAAATAAGAAAATATAAAAAGAGTCATAGAGAGTCATGAAAATATAAGGATATCAAGGATTGTATGAAAAAGTGATCTAAGTCAGAAGAGTCTATTTTCTGTACTTAGGAGAAGGGGAAGGCTCCTATAGCTGTGTACGCGAAGACCTTAGTAAGTCTGCAGCTGAGTGCATGGGCCCCTGTAGCTGTGTGCGCAATGAAGAAAGAGCTTGTAACAGAAGATCTTAGTATAATAAAGACTATTTTAAAGAACTATTGGTGTATTTGTGTGTAATATTTACTTCTACATTTACTGTGTATTCATGTTATTTCCTGGAATTTATTGTGAAACTTTCTTAATAGATACATGTAAGTAATAGGTTTGGTTAATTATATGATGTTATGAATGTTTAAATCAATTGGCACAAAGCTAGAACTTGTTATCTGCGAGTTATTGTACTTTCTGTGGTTTAAGGGTTAGGGTTTGCGAAGGTCGGAATAAAGCCCTAGAAATAATAGGAAATGTCACATAGACCTTTGGATACAGAAATCTGGGCTTGTCATCTGCCAATACTACCTCGGGTGGGATAGCAGCATGCGCTACACGGGTTGTTGACGAAAGTTCCAGCAGTGTACGGTTTTGTTGCTTGGCACAACTAATTTTGAACCTGGGTCTAGACCCCCTCAAGCCAACACTAGAGCAGTTTCTTTCAAGTAGAGGTGCACCACTTGAGACATATTGTGTCTAAGGAAGGCATAATAGTATATCCAGAAAAGATACGATCTATCATGGAGTGGAAAGCTGCTAGCAACGTGGATGGAGTTAAATCATTCATGGGGTTAGTAGGTTACCATAGGAGGTTCATCGGGAAATTCTCAGTCATTGCATATCCTATTACATTCTTGCATAGGAAAGGTAAGAAGATTGAATGGAAATAAGAATGAGCGGATAGTTTTTAATAGTTAAAGTAGTTTTTGATGAATGCTCTAGTGTTAAATATTGTGGATCCCAATAAAGAGTTTTTAGTGTGCACATATGCTTTCCAGAGAGGGCTTGGTGGAGTCCTTATGCAGGAGGGACAGGTGATATGCTATGAGTCCAGGAAACTAAATGAGCATGAGAAAAATTATCTGACTCATGATCTTTAGTTAGAAAGTATTATTCATGCCTTAAAGATGTGGAGACATTATCTTCTTGGCAAGAGGTTTGTGTTGATGAGCGATCACAGCGGGTTGAGATATATGTTTGACCAACCAAATCTGAATGTCAGGCAAGCTAGATGGTTTTCCACCCTTAGTGACTTTGACTTTGAGATTAGATACATCAAGGATAAGGAGAACAAGGTTGCAGATGCTCTTAGTAGGAAAGTGTAGTTGAACCATGTTGCAGCAGTGAGCTCATATGGGGCATATGTATAGGATTGGATCTTATAGGCAAGAGAATAGGATGAAAAGTACATGGATCTTATGCACAGGCTACAACAGGATACAGGTGGTTATGATGTAGATTATTGTCTCACGACAGATGGTTTGGTGAGATTTAGGGATAGGGTCTATGTGTCAGTTGACAGTGAGATCAAGAAGATTATCTTGAGGTAGTTTCATGACAAGCCATAATCAGGTCACCCAGGATACTAGAAGACATCAAAAGCAAATAAGAAGTTCTACTATTGGTTGAATCTCAGGAAGGAAATGGTGGAATTCATGGCTAGATATTTGGACTGTCAGTAGGTGAAAGCAAAGTGTAAACATCTAGGTGTATTTATTCAGCCTATTCCAATTCCAGAATGGAAATGGGAGTTAATTTCCATGGAATTCATTATAGGTCTTATGAGGACATCAAAGCAACATGATTCTATCATGGTTGTGGTAGACAGGTTGAGCAAGGTATCTCATTTCATTCCAATAAAGACTATGTTATCACTCCGTAATTTTCTCAAGGTTAAAGAAAGAAATCATCGAGGTAACCACAAACATACTTTGGATATTAGGATATAACCTTCCTAATGCTTGGAGAGGGCTCTCTCTTTATGATTTAACTTTGTTTAGTTAATTGACTTTAGGCTAGTTATGATTGTACTTGGGTTTTGATTTGGATTTGGTGGTGGGATCACTTACTTAGATGAATGGAGGGATTTATTTTACCATTGGGCTATGGGGTCAAATGTCAAGCAAACAGGACTGGATCAAGTTCTAAAAATAGTGTCTACGTGGCAAGGTAGCTGAGTTATTTCAGATCTTAAGGTTGTAATGGTGAAGTGGTTTTCAATCGGATCAAAGGAGCAATTAAGGGTTCCTTAGAGCGGATTATGAAAGAAGTGAAATAGGTCAACCGAGATGGGAGAGCAATTAAGGATTCTCATATCCGGATATCAGAAGAAAACATAGAAATGATTAATTGTTCAAGACATAGTGTACTTAAACAAATTCTGAAATAAATTTCCAGTTAATTAATTCACTTTAGATAACATGTAAGTTTGTGAGATACATATGAAAATAACAAATTTGACAAAGAAAATACTTCACTGTAACAGCTCAACACATGAATCCTGTAATGAAATCTCTTTATTACTTAGTCCAGTTTGCTGACTTCAAAAAATTAGTACAATAACCCTCAGGTTTCTAATCAATACAACTCTACAAATGTATAGCAATCCACACTTAATACTTCAAATTATGAAGTATTTAAACAAAAACTATTACAAAATATCCTAAACTGATTTAGGAATTATTTTGGGAGTTTAAATATTTGGATCTTAAAAGATAGTGACACCTTTCAACAGATTGAAAGTTGTCCCTATTTTTTAGTTTTGTTGTTTTCTTCTTTGATATTTTGTTGTCTTATCTCTTTGGTTGTTACTTTCACGTTGGCTGATCCTTTATACTGATTTGTCTTTCATTTGTTTGTCTTTCAATTGTATTTCTTTATCTACCTCCTCTATTTAGTCTTTTACCATGAATGCTCTGTCACCTGCTTTTACTTTTACTCGTCACAGTAAATCACATCATCTGGTATCTTTTATTCTTATTATGCTTTTATGTCTTTAGTAAAAGTGAATTTTACTAAAGACATGTTTGACTTCATTTAAAAATGTGAATATGGTGTTGCTAATTTATCTCTGTTTTAACAATTACTGCCTCTGCTTAAATGATTTATTCCTGCTTTGTCTTTGGTTTAAACTTGATTTTCTCTTTGTACACAAAACTCCTGCTAAATTAAGCCTTTGAATACATTTCCTGAGAATCCAGAGCAAACAGTTTTTGTGACTAGTATCAAAACTTGTTTGTCCAATCTCCTGGCCTTGTTAATTACCTAGAAATTGGTGATTTGGTGTGCAAACTGGGTTCTAAGATAATTGCAGAAGGCATTGAGGCTTCAACTGTCAATTGAATGCTTTAATATGGTATCCGGAGCATCTTCAGGCTGCAAAAGGTGGTCAAATTTGGTCGTAGAGGTTCAGGGTGTCGCAAATGGCTAAGCAGTAGTTTGTAGTGAAAAATGAGCAAAAAAGCAAATTGGGGCTTTTTCGGTCTTTTAATGGGTAACGGTCACATTTTGGCGTGGAAATTATAAATAAACAGTGGGCAGTTTTCGGTTTAGGTGAGGAGGTGGTTTTCTGGGCCATTGCACTGCTTTTGGAGGGTGAGCAGTATTTTTCACGAGCATGCGATCTAACCTAGTGCCGCCACATAGCAGAACAGTGCCCAGGAAAAATCATGAATCTCGCGTGCTCTCGGGCCATTATTGGTTGGACGATGAATCTGCACAATATGGTTGTACACAGTCAGATCTGGGGGGTAGGAGATCGAAGGGCTATCGTGCAGTTGAGCTACACAAATGGAATCAGAAAAGTGATTTGGTGGGGCCAGGATTTAATTACCGCAAATTGTAATTAATTAACCAATAACGAGGGATTTTCAATATAATCTGTGAGTAATAAGGTGGGACCATGGGTTATGTGGCAGGATTTTTTAACCGCACGAAGGGTTGGTGGGTCAAAAGTGGTTGTCGGGGAATACAAAGTAGGGGATGTTAATTAGATAATGTGGGGGCATAAAAACTTAGGATAAGGGAGTTTTGTGGGTTTTGAAGAGGAATAGGGAAATTAATAAAGGGGGAAAGTAATATTTGTGATGGGGAATGGGTTTCACACTAGGGAAAGGGATTTTTAGGAAGACAGATGATTTTTGAAGGGTAATTTCTAGGGAAATGTGTGAAACCAAGGGGTAAAAGTCAAAATGAGGGGAAAAGGGTATTTATAAGTAATGAATGGACAATGGGGGAAATTAGTAAATAAGTATGTGGGTGTGTAGTGAAATGCGGATAAATTAGTAAACAAACTTGGTGAATATCTTTTCTTTTTCACCTTTCCTCCTACACATGAAAGATAAGATTAAGCATGATAAATGTGTTTTTGAATTAGCAACCTTGTGCATTTGCAAAAATTCTTCTACCTACCCTTTATTTACCCTGATTTTTTTTCTTCATTTCAATAGGTGCATTTGAGCTTGCTAATCCTTTATTTCATTTTCTTTTGATAATCAAACTATCTAATTCTAACCTTATAACATCCAACATCTCAGATTAAACTGATGAACTCATTATTATTCTCTACCTAACTACTGATCTTCCAAGATTAGACAGTTTGGCTATATCCTTATTCTCTATCTATCAGCATGAAATTTAAATCATGAACGAATCAAGATTAAACTATTTGATCATCATGGATTGTGGCATTTTGACAAGCTACACACAATCTTATTTGCAAAAAGTAAACTGAGAGGAGTGGCATTTGAATGTGCACACTTTCATGATCTATTTTTATCTCTTTTTGGTGGGGTTCATATTTAGTATTCTTTTTTTATCTTTGTTTCTTTTTTTCCTTTGATTATTATTTTAGGACATACCCTCTTTACATTTTTTAATATGGGAAAACATTTGCAAAAAAGAAAAGGTATGTACAATATTACAAGACTTAACATAGCCAATTCAAAATTATGATCCCTATTATTATAGGAACCTAACAGACTACTTATTCAGCTAGTGAGGTAGCAAAGGTCTTCATCATGGAGATCAGGATATTTCACAATGTTCCAAAGAAGATTATGTCGGACACAGATACCAATTTCACTTCCAAGTTTTGGAAGGAGTTGATTGTAGGTTTGGGGACAAAGTTGGCCTTCAAAACAACTTATCATCCACGGATAGATGGATATACAAATAGGGTCCAATTAGTTTTTCAATGAGCAGTTTTCCCAAATTCTACCCGTACTAAGAGAAATGGAAGGTTCTCTGAAGACGTTTTTCTCAGATTCGCTGTGTAGTCGTTTTCCAAATTATCTCAGCTACAATGCCAAATTCAACCTGTTCCTATTGAATGATTGATGGAAATATATTTCAAATCTAATCTTCCTTACCAATTTTGTAATAGAAATCATATTGTAATCATATTTGTTGTAACTTCTTTCTGCCCTCTCTGTATTTAAATGAAAACAGAGATCAGAGAATGTAATATTCCTAATTAGCTATGGCTAATTGGAATATTGGATTTTGTTCGATTTTTTCCTTCTATAGTTATTTGTAAATAAAAAGTGAGGAAGGGGGAACATAACTCACTTTAGAATAAAAAGTCACTTCCTAGGTAGCACAACGTTGTGACTTAAGGGGGAACCAAGGGGGCCAAAGGGGGATGCAGAAATGGGGCCCACGCAGACACATGGAGGGACTGCGCAGGAGGGAATGAACACATGGCAAGAAGGGGATCACGCAGGAGAAAGTGAGTCTAGGGATTGTGAGAGGCAGAGGCTATAAAATAGAGAGGAACCCCCTCATTTGGGATCATTCTGGTTATGAGAATTTGTGATAGTCATTTTGACTTAGAGCACGCTGGCTGTTTAGCTAGTCTGCAGCACTATTTAGTGCATTCAGTGTCTCCATTCAGAGATCTCACCCTTAGCCTCGGGGGACTTCGAATGCCTGATCGGGTAAGGTATTTCCATTGGCATTCCAGCAGTAGATTCATCAGCATTTCAACAACAGTTTCATCAGCATTTCAGCAGTAGTTTCATCAGCGTCTTTGAGGAACAGCACAAAACCCCAAGGGGGTGATTTTCGAGGGTCGGCCATTTCAGAAAAGATTTCTTGGTTTTTCTGTGTTTTTTTATTAGAGTCTGATTCCAAAGTTTCAGCCTTTTCTAAGGAGGGGAGCAGCCCCAAATCCTCATTCGATTTCCAACAGCAGCAGTAACACGGCAGTTTCCAAGCAGCTGGTACGTAGATTAGTGTGAGACCATTCCAGGAAAGCTTTCTGGGTTTTTTTGGGTTTCTTGAGTAGAGCCCGAATCCAGAGTTTCAACTTTTTCCAAGGAGGGGAGCAGCCCCAAATCATCATTTGTTTTCTAGCTGCAGCAGCAGCACAACAACAACATCCATTCAAAGAGGCCATTCTTGTCATTCTGAGAGTATTTCTTCACTTGCCTTGTGCAAGTCGAGGTGCTATCTGTTTAATCACCTCTTGTACTCATTTATTACTCAGTATAATAAAATGGCTTAGCATTTCTTGTTGCATTTCTTATGTATCTGCTTATATTTCCAATTCACATTATTATATGTTATTCCACTGTTATTTTATCACTTATGGGTTATTATATCATTTTCACATATTTGGGTGGAGTTTTTGCTGCGGTTTGAGGAATATTCTGAGTTAGGAATATTAGAGTGGTATCAGAGTATAGATCTGGCTCAGCCTGTGGAGCTAGCAATCTATGACACCAGGGGAAAAACCTTATATATGTTACAGAGGTCAGAGATATAGAGACTCTGGGCGTAGGTTGGAGAATACTTACGGAGAGGGAGATTGTGTTCCTGTGGTGGACGCAGAACAGAGAGAGTTAGTAGTGGATGCAGAGCCGATGGTAGATGATGACGGGAAGAGATTTGCGGATATGCTCCTCAAATCAGTGCAGGATCTGTCGAGGCATATTGAGGTGATGGGGCAAAGATTCACAGCAATAGAGACCAAACAACGGGAGAGCCCATAAGTTTTTCAGATTGGTGAGGGATCAGGGGCATCCCATCACTTGCCAGAGCAGCATGATATTGCACAGCAGGGGACCTCACATGCCCCTACATGCTCTACCATGCCCACCTTCTTAGGAGTAGACACAGGGGGCCGCAGCCCAGCAAGAGGTAGAGCCAGGCATATCGGCAATTATTTTGTAGAGTATGAGGCCTATGGGCAGGAGTTCAGGGAAGCCCTCTCATTTAGAGATTTTGTTCAGCTCCAGCGGGATAGCAGACCCTGCAATCATCACAAAGGGTACCGGCATTACCACGATGGTGACACCCACTGTGTAGCGAGTAGATTCCACTTGCCTACGTTTGATGGCTCATCAAACAGTTCGACAAATTCTTGGGTGGAGAAGCTGGACATTTATTTCCATCTTAACTAGATGTCGGAGGTGGAGGCCATCAAGGTGGCAACGTTGCATTTGCGAGGCCCGGGATTGGTGGTTTCATGGGATGGTTACATTGGGGCACTCCACAGTGACGTCATATGTCGAGTTTACTAGGAGACTGATGAAGCGATTTGATCGGAGGGATCCAGAGCAGCATTTCTTTGAGCTAATGAGGCTCAAACAGACAGGGAGCCCAGAGACCTACATTGCAGATTTCTTGAGGGTCTCTGTGATGGTGCCACACCTCTCCACGACACGGAGGGTCTATATGTATGTTGAGGGGTTAGCAGAGCCACTTCGGGGTCTAGTCCAATCCACTAGACCAGCTACGCTCTAGGACACTATCAGCAGGACCTGAGACTTACAGAATGTCTTACCTAGGACCCGGACACCTTACCCCCAGAGACAGACTTTCTAGTCTAAGGGGAAGGATGTGAGGATTCCACCTCCAAAGGGGAATCTAGGATGAGTACAGCTTGACGATGATGCCAGGATGGAGCTGAATAAGAAGCGGTTGTGCTTCACTTGTCAGGAGCCATGGGCACCAGGACATAGATGTGCTGCTGGTAAAGCACATTTTATTGAGGTCTTCTTCGAGAGCAGTGGAGAAGAGGATGTGGAGGCAGGAGATAGCCATGCCATACAGGGACCTTTTCCACCACCACCATCAGCAGCAGGTGACGCACCTTTTGCACCCACCAGAGAGGCCCTTGCAGCATTGCGGGGAGTTCCCAAGTATCTAATGCTATGCGTACGAGGGACACTGCGTGGCCAGCGCGTATCAGTTTTGGTAGACAGTGGGGCAACCCACAACTTCATCGATGCCCAGATGGTTGAGTGGAGAGGTATACAGACGGAGAGCTTTGATGGGTTTTCAGTCTTGGTCCCAGGAGATCAGACCATGACGTGTGCTCGTTATGTTCTAGAGCTTTAAGTGATGATGGGCACCTACACATTGACTAACCACTTTTTCATGGTCAATATTCCAGACACCAACATGATACCGGGTGTTCAATGGCTTATCACTCTAGGGAAGGCCATGACAAATTGGAAGACCCTGGAGATGGAGTGGGATGATGAGAAGATAGGGAGGCATGAGAAGATACGGGGACAGCACACATATCTGCCTTAGACTGTCTCAGCTCATCGAATGGAGGCAGTCTTCCGAAAGGGAGACATAGAGTGGGCAGTGGAGCTGCGTGCATCAGAGGCAGGAACTACAGGGCAGACGGTGTGCCCAGAGATATAGTCTATCCTTGATCGGTATGCCATAGTGTTTGGGGAGATTCCACCAGAATAGCCACCAAATCGTGGGTTTGAGCACACCATCGAGCTTGAGCAAGGAATACAGGCCGTGATTACCATCCCCTATAGGCACCCCAAGGCCTATCGGGATGAGATTGAGCGGGCTATCTAGGAGTTTCTTGCATTGCCAAATTTCACGCAGCCATTTGTTTTGGAGTGTGATGCGTCGAGAGAGGGGATTGGCACAGTATTGATGCAGGGAGGTCACCCTATAGCATTTGAGAGCTGGAAGCTCCTTCCGCACGAGAGGTTGTATTCCATATATGACAAAGAGATGTTGGCCATCATGAATGCATTGGCTAAGTACTGGCAGTATTTGGTAGGCAAAAGGTTTAGGGTGAGGACTGATCACGATAACCTCAAGTTTTTTTTGGAGTAGAAGCAGCTACAGGAGAGGCAGCAGAAGTGGATCAGTAAGATCCAAGCATATGACTTTGACATTGAGTATGTCAAAGGTAAGAACAACGTGGTAGCAGATGCCCTTTCACGTAGACTAGCCACGTCATCTCTTATGAGCTTGGATACAGATTAGAGGGCTCGACTCTTAGTAGAGTACTCCAAGGACAGATTTGCATGTGAGGTTCTGGATGGGCAGGTGGCAGATGACAGGTACAGGGTGGTCGATGAGATCATCTACTATAGGGACTAGATCTTCTTAACTGAGGGGTCTCAGCTCAAGAAGAAAATACTCCAGGCATCACATGATTCCCCATTGGCAAGACATCAGGGTTTTACCAAAACCTACAGGGCCATTAGGGAGAGGTTCTCATGGAAGGGCCTCAAGGAGGACGTACTCCAACACATCTGGGAGTGTGATTTTTGGCAGAGGAACAAGGGAGAGATGAGCCATCCCGTAGGATTATTGCAGCCTCTTCCCATTTTGGAGGGGAAATGGGAGAGTATTTCGATGGATTTCATCATAGGGTTGCCCATGGTACAGGTCAAGGATTGTATCTTTGTCATCGTTTATCGACTAACGAAGTACACACATTTCTTTGCCATATCCGCACACTATACATTAGCACAGGTGGCCGAGTTGTTCTTCAGGGAGATCTTTAGGCTACATGGTCTTCCTAAGACCATCGTCAGTGACAGGGACAGCCATTTCATGGGCGGGTTTTGGCAGGAGCTTTTCCGATTCGTGGGGACGGAGTTGACACCGAGTACCAGCTATCACCCACAGACGGATGGATAGACGGAGATAGTTAACAAGTGGCTGGAGGGCTACTTGCGTAACTATTTCAGTGGGCAGCAGCAAGCATGGATGAAGTGGCTGCATCTGGGGGAGTACTGCTACAATACTTCGCATCACATGTCCATTGGTATGTCAACATTTTATGCCTTATATGGGTATCATCCTTTATCTTTTTTCGACATAATGTTTGGTGATAGCAGGGCTCCTAGAGCCAAGATTTGGATCCAAGAGAGTCAGGATATCCTTCGAGCTCTCAAGGATAACATGGCTACAGCGCAGAACCAACAAAAGTTGTATGCCGACAGGGGTCGAGTGGAGAGGCAGTTTGAGGTAGGGGACGTGTTCTACCTACGATTACAGCCATACTAATAGTCATCGCTGAAACAGAAGGGGGCTGAGAAGCTCAAGCCCCGCTTTTATGGGCCATACAGGGTGATATACAGGATTGGACAGGTTGCATATGAGTTGGAGCTGCCCCAAGGCAGCAAGATTCATAACATTTTTCATGTATCATGCCTGAAGAAGGCATTGGGGCAGCAGGTGACCGTAATGGATGAGCTACCACCCATGGATGATGAGGGGCATTTGGTATTGCAGCTGAAGGCTATCATTGACTCCAGGGAGAGACGGTTGCGGAGCAAGACGGTCCGGGAATTCTTGGTGAGGTGGAAGAATTTGCCGGATGAGGATGCCACTTGGGAGAGTGAGGAGATCTTATAGCATCCATCATTTCAGTTGCTTGAGGACAAGTAACATTTTTCCAGGGGAGATTGTAATATTCCAAATTAGCTATGGCTAATTGGAATATTCGATTTTGTTCAATTTTTGCCTTCTATAGTTATTTGTTAATAAAAAGTTAGGAAGGGGAAGCATAACTTGCTTTAGAATAAAAAGTCACTTCCTAGGTAGCACAACATTGTGACTTAAGGGGGAACCAAGGGGGCCAAAGGGGGACACAAAAATGGGGCCCACGCAGACACCTAGAGGGACTGCGCAGGAGGGAAGGAACACATGGCAAGAAGGGGATCACGCAGGAGAAAGTGAGCCTAGGGATTGTGAGAGGCAGAGGCTATAAAATAGAGAGGAACACCCTCATTTGGGATCATTCTGGTTATGAACATTTGTGATAGTCATTTCGACTTAGAGCACACTGGCTGTTTAGCTAGTCTGCAGCACTATTTAGTGCATTGAGTGTCTCCGTTTGGAGATCTCACCCTTAGCCCCGGGGGACTTCGAGTGCCTGCTCGGGCAAGGTATTTCCATTGGCATTCCAGTAGTAGATTCATCAAAATTTTAGCAACAATTTCATCAACATTTTAGCAGCAGTTTCATCAGCGTCTTTGAGGAACTGCACAGAACCCCAAGTGGGTGATTTTCGGGGGTCGCCCATTTTAGAAAAGATTTCTGGCTTTTTCTGGCTTTTTTTAGTAGAGTCTGATTCCAGAGTTTCAGCCTTTTTTGAGGAGGGGAGCAGCCCCAAATCCTCATTCGATTTCCAGCGACAATAGTGACACGACAATTTCCCAGCAGCTGGGACGCAGATCAGTGAGGCCATTCCAGAAAAGCTTTCTAGGTTTTTCTGGGTTTCTTGAGTAGAGCCTAAATCCATAGTTTCAGCTTTTTCCAAGGAGGGGAGCATCCCCAAATCATCATTTGTTTTCTAGCTGCAGCAACAGCACAATAGCAACATTCACGCAGAGAGGCCATTCTTGTCATTCTGAGAGTATTTCTTCACTTGCCTTGTGCAAGTCGAGATGCCATCTATCTAATCAACTCGTGTACTCATTTATTGCTTAGTATAATAAAATGGCTTAGCATTTCTTGCTGCATTTCTTGTGTATTTGCTTATATTTCTGGTTCACATTATTATATGCTGTTCCACTATTATTTTATCACTTCTAGGTTATTATATCATTTGCACATATTTGGGTGGAGTTTTTGCTGGGGTTTGAGGAATATTCCAGGTTAGGGATATTACAGAGAAGGGGATGGAGGATTCAAAATTAATGATTGATTATTCATGATGGAATAGATTATGAGAGATTAAGTCAGGGATAATTAGAGATAGGATAGGATAAGATAGGAGGAAAGGGGGATTGTTGCATTACCATTGTAATTCTCAAGGTTTTTGTTGTTGTAATGATTTCACAGTTTGATGATTAATAAGTAAAAGGGTTGTTGTTCATTCGCCTTATCTGAAGTAGCCTAGCAGCATCTGCTGGCAGCTAAGGGCCCAGCCTCTGTTGGATTAAGTTGCTGCTCTGTATTATATCTTTACAGTTCCAGTCGTGTGATGGTTTGATTTAATTCTTATTTCTTTGAATCGCATTGCTTTACAGTTTCATGTTTTTACAATGTGTTGTTCTAATATTTTATGAAATTGTTTTATTGCATAAGTTGTGATTGAATCGCATATCGTTCCTTTCCATCATAACAGAGATTATTATCCTTTTCAACTTATATTGTTATGCTGTTCATTTCAAATATAGTTGCGCTATTCATATTCAGACTTTGATGTTCACTACAAATTGTTGTTCATTTCTATTGAAATAGATTTGTTGTTCATTCTTACTAAATAAGCGTTGATGTTCATTTCTTTCCTGCAAGTATTTGGTTTTGCTTTTAAGTATTATTGCAGCGAGCGTGTTTATTCCATTTCTGTTAGCAACAATATTGATTTATCATTTCCAATTAATTTCTTTAGTGTGGATTGAAATATCAACAACTGTAATGAACATTGACTATAGCTGTCTAAGTTCTCAGATTGGAGATCTTGCCGATGATTGATATTCATTTGCATCAGTTTACAAGGGAGAGAGTTATCATTACTAAGTCCTCGACTGATGGTTGTTTGAGTGAATGATTTAGTTCAGAACATTTTAGTTTCTTGTTGTTCCGATTAGATTTTGTTTCCAGCATTCATTTACTTTTGCATTTAAAGCACTATACTGGAAAACATTACTCTTGAATAAATAGTTGCCTCAGACAGAGTACACTCTTGAAATAAAAAATCGTCTCTGGGTTGACAATTAATGTGAAGATAATTAGGAGTTAAAAGGACACCTTTTATCGCTCAACATTTTGGCGCCATTGTCGGGGAGAGTGTAGCCATTTCTAAAGAGTAGTGTGCATCTGATGAGTGCCTGTTAGGAGAGAATTAGGTATTAAAAACGGAACGTAAGATGCTGCATACGGAGCATGTAAATGCCCTATTCCCCTGCCCGCTTTCCAACAGAATTGTTAAAGAACTTAGGGTAGAAATAAATGTTTGAATTTTTGTGTGAATGACTAAGAAAAAAATAGAAATCTTGAAAAAAAAAATCTCATGATTTCACTTAAGTGGTGATGTAAGCACCACCCATTTCACTAACCAATTGACAAGAAAATTTGAAAGAGCCTCAAATAAACACATAAAAAAAATGTTATATTATGGTAAGAAATGGCTCACATTTCTACTTTTGAATTCCCTATCAAAGATCTAGGAGGAGTGACACAAATGCACATAATTCCCCCATCTTCTGTACCAAATTTTCATGGTTTGACAAATGAAGATCCAGATGCATTCTTATTTGAGTTCAAAATACTTTGTAGAGGATATGATTATTATACTAATGATCAAAGGTTGAAAGTGTTTCCTCTTACTCTAAAAGGAGCAGCTCTCCGATGGTTCATGATCCTAGGTGGGAACTACATCCAAACATGGGAGGACATGAAGAACATATTCTTGAAGAAATACCAATACTATTGCAAATCCAGTGAAGATATTTTCGATATGATACAAGGGAAAGATGAAAGCTTGGAGGACTATGTAAAGCGATTTCAATATAACCTTCAAAAATCAAAGCATAAGCATTTGAAAAAAGAGATCTTAAAAACACTCATTCTTAAAGGAATCAAAGATGAATTTTTAAAACTCTTAAATCTGATAAGAGAAGGTGATGTTTTTCAGTTAGCATATGATGATGTTTGTGAATTGTGCATAAGGTATTCAAGAGGAATCTCCAAGGCTGGTAAGAATTCTAGAGATGTTTATTCTTTCTTTTCAAAATCTACTACAAGAACAAGAGACATAAGAGCTGAAATCAATGTTTTATTTGAAATTTTTAAAGTTGATTTTATTAGCTCTCTAAATTCAAAATTGGATGTTTTACAGGTTCAGAAAAATCAAGAATTTGATGAAGTGTTTTTCCCTCATGACCGAAAGGAGCATCCCATAGATAGTTGTTCTTCCTTAGCTAGGATGGCAGTGGCATATCAAAGAGATGAGGAAGCTGTAACAAGGTCAAAACCATGGAAATCATGGCATACAGGTATGGTTCAAAACACTTCCTCTCCACTTTCTTACTTGCATAATCCATTATGCTATACTAATGTGTTAGGGCAGCCATGTCAATCTCAATATAACCACCATCAATATTGTCTACAAGCTTGGCGTGGTTCACCTTATGATTGCATGACTACTTTCCCTCATCTTGTAGTACAAACACATCATCCATATTCTTCACCAACTCTTCTACAATATCCTGCTTGCATATCAAAATCATCCACTCAACCCAATCATCTACATCATCAAAATTCTCCATTCCATACACAATTTCCTACTTAACTCATTCCACACCCTCACCATAATAAACCAGTACAACATGCTTACAGTGTTGAACTGCAAAATTTACCCACCTTTCCCACCCATTCTATCTCACATGCACCATTGGAGAAAACTTATATTGAGATTCAGAATGTTTCAAATTCAAAAATTGTAGAAGTTATGGAAAAAAATGAGGTTTCTTTTAGTCTGCATCAACAAGTCATTTTAAAAGCTCAATAACTTCATGATATGATGGCTATGGAAAATCAAGAAAGTAAAGGATATATTAAAGATTGGTTTCACTCCATCATTTGTTTGCAGTATCACTCCATACTTCAATAATTTTTTACACCATCTTTTCAAGGTAAGTTGGCTTCTCATATCCTAATATTCATTAATATGCATTTTTTAAATTTGGGTATGTACATATTTGAAGCCTTATTTCAAAAATGGTTCCACTAGAAGTACTCTTATACGTAATCATATTCATTTTTCAAATCAAAATAAGTTAGTGTAGAAAATAAAATAAAATAAAAATGACATAAATAAATACATTTTGTTTTAATGTAAAACTAGTTGTTTTTTGTTGCAACATGCTATGGAAATCAAAATCGGTGACAATTTTTTTTTAATTCATTTGTGTATATAGATGAATTATAATGGAAATAACAGTTCTACAAACACTCATATTCACTTTTATCACCAATTTGGAAAAAATGGTTGAATATCATTTTTTTTTGCTTGTGGGTTTGATGAAATTTTGAAAACACAGTTGGGATAGTCATGTTTTGGGGGACCAAAAGGGAATATTTTTAAAAATTGTTTATATCCTGAATATCCCTTGCTTTCTACTTTCCAAGTCAATTTGAATCACTCAATTTGGATTTGAAACAGAAAAGTTAGAACTAAAACATTGACAATGTGACTAGTAGGCAGCCCAGGAACACAGCTGGGACAGTCAGTTTTTGAAGGCCTAAATGACAATATTTTTAAAACTTGTTTCTATTCTAAGTAGCCCTTAATTCCTACTTTCCAACCCAATTTGAATCACTCAATTTGGATTTGAGACGAAAAAGTTAGAACCAAAACATTGACAAGGTGTCTAGTAGGCAGCTTATAAACACAGATGAAACAGTCAGTTTTTGGAAGCCTAAATGACAATATTTTTCAAAATTGTTTCTATCCTAAGTATCTCTTGATTTATAATTTCCAACCCAATTTGATTCACTCAATTTGGATTTGAAATGAAAAAGTTATAACCAAAACATTGATAGGGTGTCTAGCGGGCAGCTCAGGAACAGAGTTGGGACAGTCAGGTTTTGAAGACCTAAATGACCATATTTTTAAAACTTGTTTCTATGGTAGATTCCCCTATGAATCTAGTTTACAAGTAAATTTAAATCACTCATTTTCAATATCGTATGAGGAAGTTATGATCAAAATACTGACTGTCTATCGTAAATCAGCACTCTTAAAATTCTGTCTTTTTGGCTGTTCCTTATAATATTTGACCTATCAATTTTTCTTGTCTTAAAAATATGTTTCTATTGGAGATAAATAAATGAATATACTTTCATTTCCAATTTTAATCATTTGAATCCGACATCAAACGAAGAATCTATGCTTAAAATATTCATTGTTGTTCTAAGTGGGCTAATCGAAAATGAATCTGTTATGCAGGTTGTTCTAAGTAAAATTGACATATCATATCATTGAATTTTTAAAACATGTTTCTATTGGAGATATGCATTTGAATTAGCTCTCATTTGGCTTTAAAATCACTCAATTTGGACGAAAAACAAAGAAGTTGTGATTAAAACACTGTTGGTTAGTATGGTCGACCTTACTCTCCTGCATGTGACAAATAAATTTTACTTTGTTATTTTCTCCGTGGATTTGTTATACAGAGTAACTACTTGTTGTTTTTTTGCATAATTCTTGGATTAGGGGAGCCCAATCACCTCTCTTTCTCCATGATTTAATGTTTTATTGCAGGTAGACACTCGTTTTTTGCAGGTCCTAGGAGAATAAAGAAGGTTAATTTATGGACGAGCGATTCTTTAAAAAAAAATTAATGAAACAAGGGAATTTCATCCAATTCATTACTCAATAGATCCATAACAGAAGAAATGAAAAATTGATTTCTATTTGAAGATTCATGTTATGTCACTGCTACGAAAACATTTTTCAAAGAAATCAATTTTTTCCTTGCCTTAAGAAATAACATCATAGCTGTTGTAACTTAATTTATTTATTTACACATTGTTTTTAAATAAAATGTTGTTTCTTTTTTTATTTCTCTTATATTTTTGTGTTTCAAGTGTTGCTTCCTTCAAATTGTAACCCATCCTCAGCATCAATGTAGTGAACAACTAATTCATTTTTTGTGTGCCTGCATTTTATGATTGTGCATTTTTACTATTCATTTCCGAAGAAACAACACTTCTACATTTTTGTTGTTCCTTTCCGAAGGAACAACACTTCTGCACTTCTGTATTTTTGTTGTTCCTTTCCGAAGGAAAAACACTTCTGCACTTTTGCTATTCCTTTCCGAAGGAACAACACTTCTGCACCTCTGCATTTTTGTTGTTTCTTTTTCGAAAGAACAACACTTCTGCATTTTTGTTGTTCCTTTCCGAAGGAACAACACTCTTTCATTTTTGTTGTTCATTTCCGAAGGAACAACACTTCTGCACTTTCGCATTTTTGTTATTCCTTTCCGAAAGAACAACACTTCTGCATTTTTGCTGTTCTTTTCTGAAGGAACAGCACTTCTGCATTTTTGTTGTTCATTTCTGAAGGAACAACACTTTTGCATTTTTACTGTTCCTTTCCGAAGGAACAACACTTTTGCATTTTTGTTTCTTTCAAAAGAACAACATTTTCGCATTTTTGTTATTCCTTTGAAAGGAACAGCACTTTCGCATTTCTGCTGAAGGAACAACATTTTTTCTTTTTTGTTGTTCCTCTTAAGGAACAACACTTTTTCGTATGCATTTTTTTATTGTTCCTTTTAAGGAACAACACTTTTTTTGGGTGTATTTTTTTTGTTGTTCCCTGTAGGGAACAACACTTTTTCACGTGCATTTTTTTGTTGTTCCCTACATGGAACAACACCTTTTCGTGTGTATTTTTGCTTTTTGATATGCATTTCCTTTGTTGTTCCCTACAAGGAACATTTTTTTTAAAGTGTTTTTGTTGTTCCTTTAAAGGAACAACACTTTGAGAGTATTTTCAAGAACAACCATTCCTTCCTCTTGTGGGATTATTCATAGTTCATCTTAATCACATTTTACTGATTCTCTTTCATGGCATGAAGTACACTACTTTTATGAGGACAAGAATTATGGATTCTATTAAAGCGAGTTAATATCATTCACGTTATGATCTTTAATAGGACATCTCCTTGATGATAGATTATTTTTAAAAGGAACACAATTATTTATAGACTACTTTACTATATCGTTTTCTATTGTATATGATATTGATTGATCATCTTAATACCATGTTGGTTCCACCCTTCTGGTTATAATCTTCTCTATCTGTACTAAATGAAATTATGGGTATATTTTTTATATTTACATGTTCAACTTCTTCCACCATCCCTACTTAAGGAGTACTGAGCCTCCCTCTTTTTATCATAAAAATGTGTAATAACAACAAAATTTTGTTTGCAGATGGAGGATAGGGGGTCTCATTACGAGCCAGCCTACCATATTCATAAGGTTGTAACAAAGTGACATTCCCATTATGGCCACCACACTAGGGTTATGATCCATTGGATAGCCAAATTATCCTTGGAACAAGAGGTCTCATGACGAGTCGTCCTGATCACTTTTGCTACATCCCAGTTAATGGCAGTGTGATTATCTGGTTACCACACTAGCACACTGATCTCTTTTGTAGAACAACACTGGAACTCTCTAGTTATAAATTGAGGATCCTGGCTCATATGGGTTAAAAAGCAACCCTGCCGAGGCTATGGATGCCTGCTGGCAGCAGAGGCTTTGCTTATGGTATTGAAGTT
Organism: Pinus taeda; assembly: GCA_000404065.3. Classification (NCBI taxonomy): domain Eukaryota; kingdom Viridiplantae; phylum Streptophyta; class Pinopsida; order Pinales; family Pinaceae; genus Pinus; species Pinus taeda. The sequence continues at coordinate 557,304 of APFE030158600.1, forward strand.
ATATCTTATCGGCAATTATTACTATAATACCATTTTCTTATTCTTTCTTTTTATCAGAGAAGTTATTTCTTTAATTTTTTCCCTGTTTTGAACCTTTACGCATGAGAAATTGTTTTATGAACAATCACATCATTTTCAGCTAGAATACTGTCAGCAAAGCATCTTTTTGACATATTGGTGTTCTTTCTTTTTTTCATAAATTATCATCAATCCAAAGCATCCTATATCTTATTCATAACTATCTTTATACACTCTGCTCTCATTATAACCATAACTCTCGTCGTCTTATCATTGATATGCGTACTCTGCTATTGTATTGTTCATTCTCTTACCTTGCCGTTAGCATAACACCTTTCATAGGCTTTATGGTCATGAAATCCCTTTTCCAATTGAAGGGGGGAACTATGCATTATGGGATAGTATGCGATATGATTACTGCACTCTACCATACCTTATTGATTTGACAAAATAGTAATATTGCATGTATACAAAAGTTTTTCTTATTGAAATTTTTGCATGCATCTTATATGTTGTTATTCAAAACTAACACTGTCGATTCAAGAACATTGTATGTAAAATAGTGATTTGTTTACAAGAGAACAACAAATATGGGGGGAAAACTCTATTCGCAGCATGACCACACTATTGCAACTAATAGAAGAGGCTCGAGCAACTCGTGAACGTGAACAATTGTTCAGACATGACATGCTTGCCTGGATTCCACCTTTTGCATCACTTTCAGCACCAACTTTGCCTACATCAGCTTCAACAAATTCCAGGCCATATATGTCATTCCACATTTTTCTTTTTGAAGGTAAAACTTGTGGTAAAATAGCATAATTTTCTGATTTATTACGAATTTAGGAGAATTTCATGAAAATACATTTTGAACATTATTTATCATCCTTCATTCTCCATCTTAACTACTTCCCATTTTCTCAGTGACATATCATCTTTCAGTTTGGGGAAGTGTTGTTTTTATTCATTTCTTTCTTATGACCATATCATTAATATTATTTATCATCCATTGCTATTCTTATTCATTCTCAACACCTCCTTTATTCCATGTTGTTTTACACCAAGCATAGAATTCAACACATGATAGCAACCACCTCAATTTGTTTTCTAGCATTGCATGAGGGCATGTTAATTCTTTAGTTTGGGGGAGGAATTGCTACACATGATGGATGTTTTCTACTTTTTTTCTCATTTAAGGCATACAATTTCATTTTTATACAGTGCAGAAATTGATTTGCATATATCTTTAAAACTATGAACTCAATTCTTGTGATTTCTGGAAAACACAGACGTATTATTAAAATACACAAACCCAGATAATTTCAAGTTAAATTAGTTCATAAAATTTCAGAAATCATGCACTATCACCTACAACGATTTTGTTTATATCTCATGATCCATGCATCAAAACGATCTGATTTTTGGATCATAAAAGCATTAATATATTATAAATATACTTGCAACATTTCAGCAAAATCTGATTTGTAGTTTTTGAGAAAATAGTTAATGAAGTTTGTTATTACTTATATCATATTTTGCTGCAACTTCATATACATATAGTTGAATGTCAATGTAAAAATTGTTACGCTTCATCAACATTGCTAAAATTGAATATTCATTATTTAAGGAAGAATTCAATTGTTTCATCCATTTCATGAGTTGGGATGAACAAATTTTTTATTGCTTGGTTAACACATGGGTTTTGTCTTTCGGTTGCATGAGGACATGAGATATATTCAGTTTTTCTTGCATGAGGACATGCAATATATTCAGTTTGGAGGTGTGTTGGGCCGTTAATATGTCATTATTATTATCACTTTTGAATGTTTATTCCACCCATTTCTACCATTCTTTATCACGTCATTTATCATAATTTATCATATAATTCTCTTTTATAACTAGTTATGCTCTTATGTATAAATATTATTTATTCTCCTTTATTTTTAATAAATTGATGATTATGCATAATGGTTTATTAATAAATTGGTTGTAACATTATTGAGGGATTTGCTCCCCTAGGGCTTTTCGGTGGAAACCCTAGCAGACTGAAAGTTGTCTAAACAGAAAAACACACATTCACACAGCCATTATGCTATAATAAGCAAATTCTAAAGTAAGAAGGACGTACCTCAAGTCCTACGTTCGAGAAGTTCCTCAAGGGTCCAAACCCTTCTTCAAGTCCCTTTCGCTCCTTTGTCCTGCAAAACAACCAATTCCAAAGAATGCAGCAGTATATGGACAAAGACTTATAAAGAAATCATCTTTATGCTATAAAATAAGGAAGTTAGCTATGAACTTTAAACAACCATTCATATATGAAATTCAAACAAGAACATCATAAACATAAAGAAGAAGCATATCGGGAACCAAGACGTGTTTCTTTATTATAGACAAATAGAATGTACAAAAGGAGTAATATCACCTAAGTAACCTTTCGCAGGCTCCAAGCAAAACTTCCTTCCGGATCCGTCCAGCCTCAAGCCTTTAGCATATCTCCTTCCAAGACTCACTCCATGATGCCATAACTAGTGGATGAACATCAACTCACAAGGAAACAAGGGTTTCTTGTATAAATGGGGGAAGTGCATAAGGCACAAGGGTCTTCAGACTTGGTCAGGGGAAAAATCTCAGTATAATAACCTTTCTCTCTCTTCTCTCCTCCCTTAGGCCTTCCGTTTGATGTCTTTTTATACCACTCCCAAAGCAGTCTTTTAGTTGGGAGTTGGTTGGGAACAATTGGGCCACGGGCACTGACAAGTGATCAGCAGGTAAAACCCGCGATCTCCGCCCAAAAATAAGGATTTATATATATATTTTAGGTGTTTTAATACATATACGTGGGTTGGGTATATGCTTACCCGCGTATACACGCATTTAACTCAGGGCAATGTCGCGTACAAGGAATAAAACACTATTTTTTAAATTTGGGACCAGGTCTGGAAGGAGGGGTTGCCCTAGGCCATGAGTGTAGCATCACAAACCATAATAGTGAGATTTGGAGCTATAACACTCACTAAAACAATTCCACATATATCCAAAGGAATTATGTCTAACTCAACCTCATCTACAAATTCTGACCCAAAAGAAAACTTGAGTTTGAACTATCTAGTCACCTGTAGTTGTGCTTTATCATTCAACCATCCTAATGGGTATGGTTTCTTGTGAGGCATAGTTGCTAATCCCAATTTCTTTACAATTTCTTTAGAAATCAAATTTACTTGTGAGCCACTATCAAACAAAGTATCAATCTTTTGATGTTTGGAAACAACTCAAATATGGAAAAGCTCATGTCTTTTTCTCTCATGTTCTTCATCAATAATAGATTTAGCAGAATTACTATTAGATGCTTTAGAATTCTTACCTTTTATAACTATGGCTGCAATAATTGTTTCATCTCCCGAGTCTGACCCCAAATATTTTTGAATAGCTGTAGTAGTCTTCTCCTTCTTGCCCTCGGACTTCTTAGGTCTCAGCTTTGGATGCAAAATCCAACAATGTTCATCATCATGCGCATCCTTTTTACAATGAGTGCAAGAAGCTTTGGTTTTTAGTGCAGTGTTAGCCTTCCTTGATTTCCACTTCTACTTTCTTTTCTCCTTACTCTTGCTTGCAGTGGGTTGGGATGGTCCCCCAACTTCTGGATTTCCATTCTTTCCTCTATCCTCTAGATGAGTAGCTTGTATAGATACCTCATCGATACTAGTGGGATTAAACATGACGATGATATGCCTCATGTAGCTGTGTAGACCACCAATGTACTTCAAAAGAGTCTCTAGTGAGTCTAATGAGATACCTAGAATCAATGCTCTCTTTTTAAATTATTGAGTCTACCCTTGCACACTTTGCCCCTTCAACTGCCGAAGAGTTTGCCAACTCATCATAGCTCGTTGCATGTAGGCCAATGGATAGAATTTCTTCTTGATGGCAGAAACAAATTCACTCTAGACAGAGATAGTCTTACCATGTCTTTTCATGTCAGCTTGGGTTTTGCCTTCCCACCAAACCAAGGCAGTGTCTCCTAGGCATAGGCTTTCCAGCTGAATTTTTCTCTTTTCCGAGTCAATGTTCTGCACTCTGCAATGCACATCAATTTGTCTAATCCAATTGTCCAACTTTTCAGCATTTAGCTCTCTGTCATATATAAGCAGGTCGAATTTAACATCTAGCTTGATCAAAGATGCTTTCTTATTATGCACATGGCTATTAGGAGGTGTGAGAAATTTTTCCTCTTTCCCTTTTCATTTTGAGTGGTCATGGGAATGAGATTCATCTTCTTCTTTATCTTGTTTAGATCCTGATGAATCTTCATCCTTATGTTTTCTAAAGTCCCTATGCATTTCTTCTACCATAGACTTTATAGCTAGGAAACTCTATATGAATTGAGGGTCTAACCCCACAAAGCCTTCCTCTGACATGGTCTTCCGAGGATAGACTTTCCCAATCTTAGGATTAATTTCGACCAACTCCTTCTCCTAATTTGAGCTTTGATCCATTGAGCATTCAACAACTAAACCAACACAAGCTTGTCTAACCTTACAGCCTAAATCTCTAATACCACTTGATCTTATAATCACCCTATGAGTGATCTCAGTTAAGAATTATTAAATGGAGGTATTACAGACTCATGCGTTGGTGTGTGTCTAGGTTATTTAAGCAACAGATTGATCAGATTGCAAATACATAGACACTTGAAATGGAAGACAACAGAGAAACATAGTAAGCAAATATAAGAACACAAGAAATTAATAAGGAGTTCACCCTATCCTCCAAGGCTACATCTCTGGTCCAGCTTCCAGTGGTGGCCTTCTTTTATTGTGTCTTAAAGTAGAGAATTACAAAGAAGGAGCTCAATATGAGTCTCCTGCTATCAGATAGCTTGGTAGGATGGTTCTTGGATTTCCCAAGCCACTAGAGTACACAGACTCTTGGCCTTACCAACTTTTTGACCTCTCGGGCCTACAATGGAAGGAGCCCAAAGTGGTGCTCGGTCTTGACAGATCCCTTTCAGGGATGGCTCGAATTTCTCAAGCCCTCTGGTGCTCGACACTACCTTTGGTTAGCTCAGCCCTCTGTCTTCTTACTACTTTTTTCTCTCTCTATTTTTCCGTGTGTGTGTGTCCCTTCTGCTGGTCTGTGCAAGGCTTTAAAGCCACTCAAGCTCATGGCTATTCGATTCCTCTTCCAACTATGTCATATCTCCTGCTACATCTTCGCTTTGAGTTCCATGTCTCGCATCATCATCAGACTCGCAAGGAGCAACCACTTGTCCTCCTGCGAACTGTGCTAGCTTGCTTCGTCAGTTCGGATCTTCAGTTACGTCGTGGAATGAGTCATCCGCCACCTTGGCGGTCAAAGAGGACCTCAAATTCTTGTAAATTACAGCTTAATCCCTCGTTATGTCCGGTCTTACCGTCGGGCACGATATCAACCCTTAGATCTAAATCCCCCAAATCCAATGCCATCTGCTCATTTAGCGCAATTGACTTGCTCGACCATTAGCGCGTGATGAATGGTTGTTTTCTCTCTCCTCCACTTTCCATGCATTGGGCGTTGAGTGGAATCACTCTATTTTCACCAAATCTGCTTACCGCCCAAGGATGCCCTTGATAAATATCGCTAATTTTTAGAGTGTGGGCCCCACCTTAGCCTTTAGCCCTTTTCCCCACAGTTTTCCTGGCTTCCATGTGACTAATCGCTCGGGGCCCCTCCTTTTCGATGGTTTTTTCCTAGCGCTAATCACGCATCAAAAACTCCCTCCGTTTCCTGATCCGAGTTTCTGAGGGGCTAATTGCGCCTCCTGTGCAGTTTCCATGGGCCTCGGTTAGCGCGCTTTGACTGAGGTCCTTGTTTTTCCACACTGGATGCCAACTGCCACTAGTTTAGAGGTGTTTTTGATCGCTGCTCTCAATTCTTTGAAGTCTATCCCAACCTGGTACAGCCATGGTTCTTTTGATTATTCTTTATGTTTCCAATTTGGATTAGCTACGAAGACAAAATATTGTTGTAGAGGACTGGTCGTACAATGGCACTAATTTTTGTGGAGACCCAGATATGCCCTTACCAAATGGAGAGGACTTCGATGACGAAGGTAAAAAATCAAATTTTTGATTTGATGTTTTTTAATTGCTTTTGGTATATGCATGTTTATAACATGTCTCTTAACTATGTAGATGTTGGACTAGAGCAGCCAGTCGAGATGTCCATGATAGCCAGGTGTGTCCCTCGTCCTATTGATGTTGTCGCCCTTTATCAGGAAGGGAGCAATAACGAGGAGGAGATCACGAGGAATCTTGAGGGGTTGACTCATGGTATCCTGAAGTATGCTCGAATAGGAGACATGCCTCGGCAGTACTAGAGGCACACAGTGGGAGTCTCAGATCGAATCGACCAACTACTGAGTCGTGTCGCATGAGTTGTCTCATGCTATCATGACCACCATGCTGAGTAGTTCCTAGGTCCATCACTTACATATTTTTGAGTCCTACGTGCCACAGATGTACGAGGCCTGCGAGTCGCCAATGTTATTATAGACACACATATTATTTTTTGGGTTCTAATGTATCAAACATTCCCATTGAGTTGAAGGACAACAAGCTGTGAATCCAGGTTGACAACCAATTCCCTGATGCCCAGGGTGATGGCTTATGACAACAATTTGATGACCGCACTGTATTTAGCAATGTTGTTGGTTGTAAAACCTAGGAAGATACCTTGAAGGTTAATGAACTCACTGTTAGGATTATAGGTAGCCCATGCCGCGAACGATAGGTTCTGGGTGCTACGGCGAGCACCATCGGCGAAACCAACATGAGGAGTTGCAGACATCTACAAAGCAAGAAAAGCATAGTAAATAGGAAAGTTGTTTTAAAACTATCACACAAAACCACGTTATACAAAAATGAATCACACACTATTTACATAAGTATCCATGTGAGATGACCTAAGCATAATACTTTTTGAGGGAGTCCATGCTGGGACTTAGGTAATCAATCAACACAAAAGGAAACCATATTTTTACTGTTGTCATGAAAAGTAAGCATCAATTCGAACAAATAATGTAGTAGAATGCATATAAGGCTTTGCCCCCATATCCCCTAGGCAAGGGAGGGTTACGAGTCAGATGGAAACCCCATTGCAATAATGGGCAATCGGTGAAAACTCAGGGAGGGTGAAAAATCCTGAATCCATGAAAGGATATAGGTGTGCTTAGTTGAAAGATATTGATCATGTCAGGATAAACTGACACATTAATAAACAATGGAGAATAAAACTCTTTGAAAACAATATACATGACCATCGGGCAAGGCAGGAACGAGGAGTGATGATGAGTATCGATCCATGGTGGTTCCTCGAGAGACATGATTTCCATGATACCTTCATTGGCAAGGAAGGTCTCGGCTAAGGGATCAGATGATTCCAAAGTTCCAATCCAGGGGGTATTGAGAGTACTTATTAAGAGAGGTCTTTGACATATAAGAATCAAAGGATGTAGAGTTTGAAGCCGAAACAAATTCCACGTAATTGACTTCAGCAGGACTAAGCGGCATGACCTTGCCCCAAGCATCAATAAGATTTGGTACAAGTATGACCCAGGGATCACATTTGACTGAGACTATATTAACAGAGGCAACATGAGGATGTGGGAGTGGAAAATTTCCCATTAAGGCAGAATCTTTGACGAGACCTACCCCCACACTCTCATAGGGAGCACTAGAGTGCTTAACGTATGGAACATTGTCATCCGAGGAGGAAGAAGTGAAGAAAGACAACTGATCGACAGTGAGAATCTTCCCTTGATGGGGAAAATGGATCATGTGAAACAAAGAGGAGGCCACGACATGCATGGAATGTGTCCAACTTCAGCTGAGTAGAAGATTATAATTGAGATTGGCGTCAACAATCTCTACTTTGACTTGCACTGTCTTGCCTTCTAAGGTGAAAGCAAGGTTAGGTAAGACACCGAAGGGTCGCGAATCATGCCCATCGAAAGCTTCCAAAGTTTTCAAAGACTGGTTTAATGCAGGGGAACCAATAGCCTTCCAACATGTAGTTGAAATGATGCAGGTAGAAGCACCTTCATCAATGACAGTGTGGTGGATGGTCTTCTCATTAATGATTACCTAAATAAGGAAAGCAATCTGATGAGGGAGCCATGGAACATGGTTCTCTAGATCGAAACATATCAAATTAGAATCGGTGGGATTGATGCCCCCGATAGCCGATAGCAAACGCTTCTGCTACAATGGGAAGCTTTGGAGTACCTCGAGAGCTGACATGACTGACAGTGCCTGAGCCAAATCTTCAATAATATGGTAGTGCTGAGCAGCTTGGGCATTAGGATTATACGAGGATTTTCATAACACACCTCAAGAGGATGGCCACGTAGCAGAATCAGGGTTAGGGTACTCTATTTGCAGAGGGCCAGAACTTGGGGTGGAAGAAGAAGGTGCAACTTCTTTTTCTTTCCCAGCTTCTAGAGCTAGAGTTTGATAATCTTTCAATTAGGTAGCCACATTAATGGGCATGCTCATCATGAGGACTTGAGATCCAGAGGAAGCAGATCGGGTTGGTCCACCATTTGAGTTTGCTAAGATGGAAATGGCTCTTTAAGGATAGCAGGGGTCCCTTTGAGTAGGCGACTAACATTGGATCATCATGGAAAATCCTTAGTATAGTGATCCTTCTCACAAATGAGGTAGGGATAGTTAGGTTTCTGCTGTGAAGATTCACCAGCAAACAATTTGAGGGGACCCTATTTCAAGGCATCGGCTTTAGCTTTGCCTTTGCCTTTCTTTTTTCCTTTCAAGGATTTTTCTGCTGTGGTAGACTGGACAATGTGGACCTCTGAGGTTTTACTAGGGACTCATAAGTATTGAGATGAACTATTAGGAGCAGCATTCGAGACCGACTTCTATTTGGAAGAAGTTTCGGCAGGGATTTGGGATACTGAACCAATAACTCCACCAATGGGAGGAACAACTGGTGGTTTTGGTGTTGCGGGAGCAAATGATGGTCGTGGAGCATTGGCTAAAAACTCATATAAGGTGCCAGACTAAGAGTAGACCAGATCCAAGTACTGTGCATGGGAACGCCCATAGCTATATCACGAGCAATCAGGGCTACGAATGATTTGGTAAACCATTCAGTGAGCAACTGATTAGTTATCTCGAACTTGATCAGGCGACGCCTATGTTTCCATTCATGGATATGATCAGAGATGTGCATCGCAGTGTCTTGCTTAAGCGATGTCAGTAAATAGGTGCCAGTTTCATAATGAATTGGCAACTAAAAATGCATGAGGAAAGCCATGGCGAATGAATTGAAGTCATGGAAATTACTTCAAGGTAGCTCGATGTACAATTTCGCTGTGGCACCCATAAGTGTCCATTGGAAAAGACAAAGACGAATGGAATTGTCGACGTACGAGTTCGATGAGCACCAGAGGTGATATGTCATTACATGGGCCTGAGGATCTTCTTTAGCTTTTCCATCGAACTTTGGGAAATCACTTGGTATCTTGGACGACATTGGAGGCCAGTACGGCGAATGAAGGATTGGATCATTCGTAAGGCGTGATACATCTGGTAACTCAAGTGTAGCCAAGAAAGGTAAATTAGTGTTAAAAGACATGGGAGGTCGATAAGTGGGTCCAGAAGGAGTAACCCATCCATGGTGGTAAGGATTTTGGCCCCACAGTGGGGGGTTTTGGCCATATGGCATCTGAGGCTGCCCCCATTGCAGATTACCTTGACCAAAGGGATGATTCAGAGCTTGAATACCTTGAAAGAGTAGCCCATCCCTGGTGGTAAGGATTTTGGCCGTATGGCATCTAAGGATGCCCCCATTGCAGATTACCTTGACCAAAGGGAGGATTCAGACCTTGAATACCTTAAAAATATCCATGCACAAGTTGTTGATAGGCAATGTATGGGTTAAAAAGATGTTGAGCCTGTTGACCTTGGACATATGGATATGGGACCTATTGTCTTGGGACATAAGGTTGTTGGGCCTGTTGTCCCTGAACAAGAGGGTTCTGGACCTACAGTCCTTGGGCATAAAGTTGATACACTTGTTCCCCTTGGATGTAGGGGTTTTGTACCTAGTGCCCTTGGCCAGCAGGATTTTGAAGTTGTTGACCTAGGATAAGAGCATTTTGCGCCTGTTGCTGCAGGACTTGACCCTGATCCTGTCCCTGCATGGGTTTACCTTGTTGATATGAATACAAGGGTTGTTGTTACCCAAGTTGGTTTCCTATTGCAAGGGTTGACCTTTTGGTTGAAAAATTTGTCCCTGGGGCTACAGAGGTTGGTCCTACAAGGGTATGGGTTGAGAGGTATGTAGAGCATATTGCATCTGTTGTTGTGCAGTCTGCTGCAACTGTTGAAATGGCTGACCTTGCAGTTGTTGCAGGTGACCTTGCTACGGGATAATCTACCCTTACTATTGTGCGGAAAGCCCTTGCTACAACAAAGGTTTCCCTTGCGGTAACAAAGCATACCTGGTTGTTGCCAAGGTTGTCCTAGTTGTTGCAAGTGTACTTGAACAGTGCCTAGGAAATTACCGAATTGAATCTAGTCATAGCCAGGCTGGATGCACTGCCCAGATTGGAGGGTATAAGTTTAGTTAACTAATCCTTGAGAAACATATTAAGGATTTTGGTATTAGACTTGAGCCCCATAGGGCTGCTAATACTGAACATTGCTCGATCTAGAAAGACCACCAGGATTCTAAACCTATTGGTCATGGACATTGCTTGATCTAGTAGGGTTAGCAGGGTTATAAATAATTCAAGAAGAGGGTTGGTTTATACCAAGCATGTGAGCTTGTGAGCCGCTCACATTAGTGGCACCTGACACCATAGGGACATTCAAGTTCTGCCCCCCAGGCGGTGGCACAATCTATCCACTGACTAATGGGATAGAAGAATTGACAGAAACAATTTTTGTAACCATCGACTACGACTAATGTGTAATTGGGATTGATGATACAAGACTATTCGAGATGGTGGGTTGCACCGGGACTAATGTAACAACTGGTTGGTAGGTCATGTTCATGATGAACGGACCTGATGTATGCCTGACGCCTAATGCCCAAATAGGATTATGGTAGAGTGATAAGGCACTTGGTGTGCCTGAAACTAAGTACCTTAAAGACATATATCCGAGTGGCAAGCTGGCAGGAATACCTTTTGAATAAGGGAAACCCTCGAGGGGAAACTGCAACTGTAGTTCTCCCCCCTAAATAGTGTGTGGAGTAGAAACTTCAGACTCCTCCGAGGAAGTAACTGGAGCATCGCCTTCGAGTTCCATGTCTGAAAACAAACGACAACGAATGGTCGAACGTGTACTGGGGGATAATTCCAAAGGAAAACCCTGTTGGTCATATGAACTATAAGGATGCTACGGTGATATCTCAACAACTCAAACAAAGGGTTCAGAGGATAGATAACCAGTCCAAGATGACCGTCAGTGGTCGACAAGTTCTCTAGAGTTTGAATGGGATTATCAAGAGATTCTGGGCCAAGATCAGCATATGACCCTGAATCGAAAGTAGGTGGAGGACAAGATGACATTTGTTGAACACTCAAAACAAATGCGAGTTCAACATTTGGGTCCTCAAGTGACTCTGATAACTCAGGAAATGGCTCCTCGGAGAATCTTTCAGAGGGAGGAGAGGAAGAGGAATTGGGTGAACTAGATGGTTCAGCCACGATGACCTTCTCTTAGTCGACAAAATAAATAACTTCAAGGTTTTAAAATGTCCTTTTAAGAGAAGTCATGATTTGGTCAAAAAGACTAACAGGATGTTTTGGATCGCTGGAAATCAATTATTAAGATGCATAAAAGACTAATATTCTTTCACTTTTTATGACTCGAGAAAGAAACAAAGATGACTCTATCACTTTCGATTGGAAACAAGATCGAAAGGACAAGTGATCAAATGATATTTTAAGTTTAACAAGTAAAAAAGATCAAATGACTACTTTGGATGATCTAGGTAACGAGGATTACTAGGCAACCGTGAACTGTAGAATACCTCCTAGCGAACTAAGAAGTATGAACAAGCAATCTCTCCGAATGTTGTGTTTGTGTATCACGTTCGCAAGGCAAACGACTTGACTTCCTAAGGATAAAAGGATTATAGCCTAGTGGGGTTTCCTGTTATATTCTCGACAGTATGGGGAGCACAAATATGTGCTAGCGCTATCTAATGCTAAAGCTAATGACAGATTCTAGGTTTACAGACACTAGAACACATCTCTAGTGTTGGCATTATGATGTGTGTGTTGTACTTGATGGCAACCCATTGGTAGCAGAACAACTCTCTTGTATATGGTAACTAGATGAATCTACAGAAGAGATATCAGATGTGACATAATGCATGAAAGGAGTATTTACAAGTGTGATGAAATGCAGGGTAGCTTCAAGGAATTAGTTCAGAAAGCAACTCACTCAGATGACAGATCACAATACTATAGGTTAACAACACAAAGCTATAGATCAGACTACACAGAATGAAGAAAGAGAGATATACACAGGTTCCCCATTTACCAACCTGCGTATACACACGAGTTCACTGTATAAAAGTCGTGTATACGTACACACGCACTTTCACAAAAGGAAAAGCATGTACACCTTGGAGAACTAAATGTTTGGTTCGAAGTATGTGGTCCTTGGTATTTTGATCCATGGTATTGGTCCAAGGTATCGAGTCCGAGGTATTGACCCCGGGTATTTGGTCCAAGGTATTGGTCCTAAGTGTTTTTGGTCCATGGTATTGAGAAAGGCTTAAAACTATAAAAGGAGGAGAAGATCATTAGGCCAAGGTGTGTGAGTATCGAATATCTGATATAGTGTGAGATCTAATATGAAGGTTATTGGCTAAATGTGTCGTGCTTGATCTGAACCAAAGAATAACCTTAGCGCTTGATGAAGGATAAGATCTAATGATGTATCCAGATCTTAAGGCTGAAGTGAATTATCTTTATGTGGTTTGATCATGTATCTGAATAGCTGGTGCATGTTGTAGTCTCTAAATATGATGATTTGGGTATGATTGAAGTTTTGAATTGTTGTTATGTTTAAATCATCTTTTACAGATCTGTACGCGTGTTCACTTCAGAAAAGGAGCATATACACACTGGTTCTTCATATCAAAACAACGTATACATCATAAATTTGATTTGCAAATCTGTACGCTAGTGCGCTTTGAGGAAAGCACGTATGCACACAGGTTCGACACATGGAAGTAGCATATACCTTATAAAATATTTTTTAGTTGCTTTTGTTTGTTGTTGCAGTATTCTGGGTTATTGCTTTGGTTCTGGTTACTGTATTCTGGTAACAACATTCTAAATGATCAGAGTGATTGATTGATTCAGTTGTGGTTGGTTCAAAAGGAGATTGGTTGATGCAGATATATAGATGATTGAATGATGTTGTTAATGGATCCAATCTGAAAATTTATGAAACGTGGTCCCTGGAAGAAAAGAGAAGGTTGTAGCCTTCTGTAGGCCGACACCTATGTACTAGTAAACATATCAGCTAGTACAAGAGCTAGGGGGTTGTATCTCCCTTCCAGTAGAAGCTGGAGAACGAGAGAAGGTTGTAGCTTTCTACAGGTAGAAGCATGTGTACTGGTATAAGACTGCACCAGTACAAAAATTATAAACAAAATTCTCTTAATTTTAAAAAGAAGACAAAGCCAATTGATGTAGGTGGCTTTCACCCACATTGGGTTTCCACCATATATCTTGGTGTTCATGTGTGTTTCTTGTGTGTGGTCATCTGTTCTATTTTTACTGCACCTAGTTACTGTTTATATGGTTCTAATGCACTGATTAAAGATCAATATATGATGAATTAACTGAATCATAAGTTTGTTGGATATACGCTAGTTGCTCTAAACACAGTTGCGTGTGCACGTGAGTTCCCTTACTTGAAGTAGAGTATATGAATCTGATTATGGAAATGAAAAATTTATTGATTTACTAATATTGATTCCCCCCCCCCCCTCAGTGTTATTTCCAATAATTGGTATCAGAGTAGGTCCTTCAGAAGAAGCTTGATCACTTAGAGGAAGATCCATCATCATGAGTAATCAAGAAAGTGGGGGATCCATCAGACCACCAATCTTTGATGGGAGGAACTTTTTTTATTGGAAGGTAAAAACCATAGCCTATCTTCAATCTCTTGGAACAGATGTCTGGGAAATCGTGGAAGGAGGATATACATTTCCATCGGCAATTCCTACAGATGCAGTAGGTAAAAAACAATATGAAACCAATGCCAAGGCTGTCAATACATTATTGGGAAGTCCGTCGCAATCAGAGTTTGTCAAAGTTATGTAGCTCAAATTAGCCAAAGAATATGGGAAAAAATCATTCTAAGCTACGAAGGAGACTCTCGCGTAAAACGTGCTAAACTACAGACCCTCAGAATTCAATATGAAACTCTCAAGATGCACAATGATGAAAGTGTAGCTAGTTACTTCTTACGTATAGATGAGATTGTTAATTTCATGAAGAATTTGGGTGAAGAGATAAAGGAAGTTACCTTAGTTCAAAAAATTTTAAGATCCTTATTTGCTAAATTTGAATCAAAAGTATCTGCCATAGAAGAAAAGTAGGATCTACAAACTATTACTATGACACAGCTTCACGAAAACTTAACTCCCTTTGAGATGAGAAAAGGAGGTCCATCAGATATGAGAGAAGCCACATTTAAAGCTTCAACAAAAGGAAAATAAGAACTAAATGAATCATGACATATTTCAGAAGAAGAAGACGAAGCAAACTTTGTCAAGAATCTTCAATGGGGTTCCGGTAGATTCAGAGGTAAACTACCTTTCAAACATTTTTCCTATGGTAGAGTCGATCATTATGCTGCCAAATGTCCTCATAAAGATAAATATGGTAAAGGGAAGGAAACTGCAAAATGGAATAGAAAACAAAGTGTAAGTAAAAAGAGCTACTATACTCATGAAGATAGCAATGGTTTATCATATAGTGATGAAGATGAAAATATTAATGACTATAGACTTATGATGGCTTATGAAGATGATGATTTTTCGGATGCTTTAGATGAATATGACCTTTATGAAGAAATTTATAAACTCAAAACTTGTTTAGAAGAAAAGAATATTATTATAGATACCTTGACATTCCAACTTGCTAAAAGAGAAAAGCACAATGAAAAGTTAGAATGTGAAATTGTGGGTCTAAGAAAGGATCTTGAGAAAATAAAAGCTCTCAATCCTAGATTTTCTAAAGGATCAGAAACCTTAAATGAAATTATCAAAGTGCAGCGCTTTCCTTTGATAAAGGCAGGTCTTGGATACACTGAAGAAACATCTCAATCACAGAAGTCATCAACTTCTACTAAAAGCTATTGTGATACAACAAAGAGCAGTGAACAATTCGACAATTGTCAGCAAAGGCATAAAGCAAATCACCGGGTGAATCAGGCTAAATTTACTTCAAGGATGAATAGAAGCCACAAGAAACCTTAGGTAAATCATACTCAATTTGCTTCAAAGAATATCAGTCAACAGGTTAGTAGGAGGAACTTCAACTACAATCAATAGGTCAGTAGATTCGATAATTGTAGGAACTTCTTTAATGGTCAATGTTTGTCATGTCATAATTTTGGACACAAAGCTGCTCAATGTGTTGCTTACAAAACTATCATGACTAGATAAGCACGAAATCAAAGAAATGCGACAGGGATCAAGAAAAGTTCCTATAATAGCTTTTCTCTTCTTGACAACGAAATAAAATGCTCAATCTGTAACAACTTTGGCCATGAAGAAACTGAATGCGGGAGTAAATTTCGGCAAATAGCTCAAAAAGAGAAAACTCCATTAAATTCCAAAATATGGAGAAAGAGAACTGCAAGCAAAAAGATGTGGTATAGCCTTATATGCAGAAGGACAAGAAAATCAGTGGTACATTAACAGTGGATGCTCAAAACACATGACAGGTGACAGAGAAAAACTACACTCATATAATGCCTTAGAAAAGGAAAAGAGTGTCTCATTTGGAAATGACACTCCTGCTGTCATAAAAAGGCTCTATTTTCTTGAAAGAAAATGTTAAATATGGGAATGTTATGTATGTTGATGGCTTAAAGAATAATCTATTAAGTGTGAGTCAAATGTGTGATCAAGGAAATGAAGTAGTGTTTCGATCAAATGGATGTGTTGTTCATGAGCTCGATACAGGAAAAACCATGATTAAAGGGACAAGAACTACAAACAACCTATACATACTCAAGGGAGGACAAAAACAATGTTATCTAAGCAAAAATGATGAAAACTAGCTATGGCCCAGAAGATTGGGACATCTAATCTTTTCTCAAATAAGAAAAGCATGCAGATTCCAGGTTGTTCATGATCTTCCAAATATCAACATTCCTGAAAATACCATATGAAAATCATGTCAATTCGGTAAGAAAACCATATCTCAATTCATCAAAAATGAAGGGTCAACTAGTAAGCCTCTTGATCTTGTTCATACTGATTTATGTTGTCCATCAAGGAAAAAGTCACCTCGTGGAGAAGAACACTTTATATTGTTCATTGATGATTTTTCCAAAATGTTTTGGATAGGTCTTCTAAAGCATAAAGATGAAGCAATTGAAAATTTCAAAGCCTTCAAAGCTTTGTTTGAAAATGAATTTTATCGCAAAATCAAATGCCTCAGATCTGATCGAGGAGGGGAATTTACCTCAGACAAATTCTTTGACTTTTGTGAACAACATGGAATAAAAAGGCAGTTCTCCACCGCAAGGACTCCTAAAAAAATGGAGTGGTCGAAAGGTTGAACAGAACTGTTCAACAAATGGCTCGTGCTATGCTAGATGAATCTGGAACTATTGCAACCTTCTGGGGTGAAGCTACATTCGCCGCCATTACTATTCTCAACCAAGAAAATGTTTGGGTAAACAACACTCAAAATCCACATGAACTTTGTTATAGTAAGACTCCTACTGCAAAATACTTCAAAGTTTTTGGAAGCAAATGTTACATCAAAAGGACTGATGAAAAAATTGGTAAGTTTGAACCCAGAGTAAATGAAGGTATTCTTCTTGGCTACTCTTCCAGAAGTAAAGGATATAAATGTTACAACAAAAGACTTGGGAAAATTATTGAAAGTATTGATGTTGTGGTTGATGAAGCATGCAAAAATCCCAAACAGATAAAAACCAAAGATTATGACAATGAAGAAGATGAGGATCATTTTCCCACATCAAATCACACTAATTCTGAAGAAGAAACCAATGAAGCACTAGAAGAAGAGATAATGATAGAAGAAAAGACTTCATCTAGGTATGTTCAAAAAAATCATCCAAAAGCTCAAATCTTAGGAGAAAAAGGGGCAGGTCTGCAGACTAGAAGAACCATTGCCGAAGCTTCAAGCTATCTAGCATTACTATCTTCCACTAAACCTCAAAATGTAAATGAAGCATGCAAAGATGAATGTTGGGTCAAGGCCATGAATGAATAACTTGAGCAAATTGAAAAGAATAATACTTAGGGAATTAGTTCCTAGACCTCATGATAAGAATATCATAGGAACTAAATGGATATTCAAAAACAAGCTGAACGAAAATGGAGAAGTTATTGGAAGCAAGGCCAGACTTGTTTATAAAGGATATGCTCAACAAGAAGGTATAGAATTTGAAGAAACTTTTGCACCTATTGCTAGACTTGAAGTCATCAAAATGTTTCTTGCTCTTTCTAGTTTTCAGAAATTCAAAGTATACCAAATGGATGTAAATTCTGCCTTTCTTAATGAAGACTTAGAAGAAGAAGTTTATATTGAACAACCAGAAGGATTCATTCTTGGAAATGATGCAAAACTTGTATGCAAACTCAGGAAAGTTCTCTATGGTCTAAAACGGGCTCCAAGGGCATGGTATTACCGTCTTGACAAATATCTCCACCAACAAGGTTTTTCAAAGGGGTCAATAGATAGCAATCTATATAAAAAGATGGACATTGATAAATTGCTAATAATTGCTAATAATTGTTGTGTATGTTGATGATATCATTTTTGGTAGCAATGAAGAATCCATGAGTTAGAATTTTTCTTTAGTAACGCAACTAGAATTTGAAATGTCCTTGCTTGGTGAGCTTACGTACTTTCTTGGTCTACAAGTGCAGCGAAATAAAGATGGTATTTTTCTCTCACAAACAAAATATCTCAAATAGATCCTGAAAAAGTATGCAATGGAAGATTCTAAACCAGTATGTACTCCAATGGAAACAGGATGTAGTCTCAGCTCAAATGATGAATCAGTAGCGGTACATCAACCAAATTATAGATCCATTATTGGAAATCTACTTTATCTAATAGTACCCAACCAGACATCGTGCATGTAGTGGGAATAGTTGGAAGATTCCAAACAAATCCAAAGGAATCACATCTTCAGGCAGTCAAAATAATTTTCAAATATCTTCAAGGAACATCAAACTTTAGCTTATGGTATCCTAGAGATACAAATCTTACACTCCATGCATATATAGATGCAGATTGGGCAGGAAGTGTTATGACAGAAAAAGCACTAGTGGTGGTGCATTCTATATGGGTTCCAGGTTGGTGTCTTGGTTCAACAAGAAACAAAGTTTAATAGCATTATCTACAACTAAAGTAGAATACGTGGCTGCTGCATCTTGATGCACACAATTACTTTGGATGATGCAAACCTTGCAAGAGATTCAAATCACATGTACTCCACCCATATCCATTCTATGTGATAATACAAGTGCCATCAATATTTCAAAAAATCCATTTATGCACTCCAAGACCAAGCACATACCCATCAAATATCATTTCCTACATGAACAAGTGCTTGAATAAAAGGTAAAATTGGAGTATGTTCCCTCAAAAGAATAGGTTGTTGATATATTCACTAAACCACTACCCAAAGAGACATTTGAATATCTCAGACAAAAGCTGGGAGTAGTTTCTGCATCATCCTATTGTTAAATCGTATTTTTTAGGGAAAGGTGGTTATACGCAAGTTTCTTGAAGTGTCATTGCATACATACATGAGTTTTTGTGGACATAGTCGTGTATATGTTGGTTTGAATAAAAGCATTGGGATAGACTCAAGAAAATGGGTCTGATATGGTTCAGAAAAGCAGTGGGACAAACTCAAGAAAAAGGGTCTGATATGGTTCAGACAATTATTTTCTCTGTTTAATGATGGTCACAATTTGTTGATGATGTGTGGAAATGTGTTGGTACTCATAAGATGTTATTTATAAGTGCTTTTGATCCTCACAAGTTAAATTGATGTATATCTAATTGATAATGATGCCTTGATACTTCTTGCTAATATATGCATGATCAAATCTGACAGTGAATAGATGGAACAGGTTCAGGGGGAGCATATGCTTTGAATAATGCATTGTTGGCATTATGGTTAGAAGTCTTTGGTGATGATGCTTATGTGGCTAAATGATACATCTTGCTACTGATGGTTGGTTGGTCAAGAGAATGGTATTGCAAGTTACATGTCTAGATGCTGTTGACAAATGTTGCCGATGATAGTTGTTGATGACTATCATTTGGTCTCTGTTATATATGTCATGTATATATTTTAATGTAGCGGTCATGAAAAGACCTAATTTGTAACCCCACTATGCATGGGATGAATGATGTGATGTTTCTTGTTTTTGGCTTGTATAAGCAATTGATATATCCCCACTTGGTTGGGTGGATGAGTCAAATTCGGTATATCCCCACTTGGTTGGGAGATGGATGCATGTATAAATCATTGGTGATAGGAAGGTCATTTGTGATGTATGTATAAAGTTGTGTTCTTCTTTTAGAACACATTTTTTCTTAGACCTTTCTTATGCTCATCGGGAGCATGGAATCACTCATGGGAGCTCAATCAGCACTTTAGCATATCATAGAATTCAGCATGCACTTAGGGGAGCCTGACCCTTTGCCCTTGATATCAAATGAGGAGAGTAACTTGGTATGGGTGTTGTGGTTGTTGCCATCAAGTCCAAAGGGGGAGATTGTTAGCATTATGATGTATGTGTTGTACTTGATGGCAACTAGCTGGTAGCATAACAACTCTCTTGTATATGGTAACTATATGAATCTACAGAAGAGATATCAGATATGACAGAATGCATGACAGGAGTATTTATAGGTGTGATAAAATGCAGGGAAGCTTCAAGGAATCAGTTCAGAAAGAAACTTGCTTAGATGACAAATCATAGTACTACAAGTTAACAACACAAGGCTATAGATCGAACTACACAAAATGAAGAAAGAGAGGTATACGCAGGTTCACCATTGACCAAGCCGCGTATACACATGGGTTCACTGTATACAAGTCGTGTATACATACACATGCACTTTCACAAAATGAAAAACGCGTATACCTTGGAAAACTAAATGTTTGGTCTGAAGTATGTGGTCCATGGTATTTTGATCCATGGTATTGGTCCAAGGTATCAGGTCTGAGGTATTGACCCTAGGTATTTGGTCCAAGGGATTGGTCCTAAGTGGTTTTGGTCCATGGTATTGAGAAAGGCCTAAAACTATAAAAGGAGGAGAAGATCATTAGGCCAAGGTGTGCAAGTATTGAATATTGATATAGTATGAGATCTAATATGCAGGTTATTGGCTAATGGTGTTGTGCTTGATCTGAACTGAAGAAGAACCTTAGCACTTGATGAAGGATAATATCTAATGATGTATCAGGATATTAAGGCTGAAGTGAATTATCTTTATTTGGTTTGATCATGTATCTGAATAACTGGTGCATGTTATAGTCTATAAATATGATGATCTGGGTATGATTGAAGTTTGGAACCGTTGTTATGTTTAAATCATCTTTTACAGATCTGTACGCAGGTTCACTTTAGAAAAGGAGTGTATACACGTTGGTTCTACATATCAAAATAGTGTATACATCATAAATTTGATTTGCAGATCTATACATTGGTTTGCCTTGAGGAAAGCACGTATACATGCAAGTTCGACACATGGAAGTAGTGTATACCTTATAAAATATGTTTTAGTTGCTTCTGTTTTCTATTGTAGTGTTCTGGGTTATTGCTTGGGTTCTGGTTACTATATCCTGGTGACAACATTCTGAATGATCAGAGTGATTGATTGATTTGGTTGTGGTCAGTTCAAAAGGATATTGGTTGATGCAGATATATTTGATGATTGAATGATGTTATTGATGGATCCCACCTGGAAATTTTTGAAATATGGTCCCTGGAAGAAAAGAGAACATTGTAGCCTTCTGTAGGCTGGCACTTGCATACTAGTAAACATATCAGCTAGTACAAGAGCTAGGGGGTTGTACCTCCCTTCCAGTAGAAGCTAGAGAACAAGAGAAGGTTGTAGCCTTCTACAGGTAGAAGCCTACGTACTGGTATAAGACTGAACCAGTACAAAAATTGTAAACATAATTCTCTTATTATTAGAAAGAAGACAGAGACGATTGCAGTAGGTGGTTTTCACCCACATTGGGTTTCCACCTTATATCTTGGTGTTCATGTGTGTTTCTTGCATGTGATGATCTGTTCTGTTTTTACTACACTTGGTTACGGTTTATATGGTTATAATGCACTGATTAAAGATCAATATATGATGAATTAACTGAATCATAAGTTTATTGGATATACAGTAGTTGCTCTAAACACAGTTGCGTGTACACGTGAGTTCCCTTAACTAAAGTAGCATATATGAATCTGATTATGAAAAATGAAAAAGTTATTGATTTGCTAATACTGATTCACACCCCCCCCCCCCCCCCCTCTCATTATTATTCAACATCTAGCCTAGAATTTCTAGATATGGACGGTAATGCCAAATGTGCCTTAGGTTAACTGAATTCATTTTAGAGTTGATCTTGAGTTAAGTTTCAGTTCTCAAGTCTTAGCGATGCTACTTGAAAAACATAAAATCTAACTAAATGGGACAAGACCCTTTCAATTTGATGAAATTCCTACACTAGAGAGGGTAGAAACTAATCAATCAAATGCAAACAATCAAGCAACTGAAAACAAAATGATCTTTCACTACACTTTTTCAAAAATAAACTAATGAAAAATGCATTCTAATTCCTAATATCCTGACAAGCACTTATCTATGATTCCTTTCAGAATGAAAAAAATTCTCTTCCTTTTTTAAAATGTTGATGCAATTCTAGTTTTTAGGAGATGCAAATCATAATTATGCAACCAAGCTAGAATTCCATACTTTCTCATGAAACAAAGAAACAAAATTTTTGCATACAATATTTCAATGAAAACGTTTTTGAGACTATGAGCTCTTCAAATAGATGGAAACATGAAAAGAGAAGTTCATTCAGATCAATGAAACACCAACTTTTCCAAACAAAAGACCAACAATGTAATCTATCTCTGAAAAAGACGTTCAAGCTAGTAAACGAAACCTTTTTCAAACTTGTGCAAAAGAGGTCAAATTCATAAAAGGACCAAAGAACAAATGCAAGGAGCAAACACACCCACATCTCAATTTGATGAGTCCACAAGCTCCTGAATGGGAGACCAACTAGATGCCCTAGCATCACTGACCACTCAATGCCTTAGTCAATCAAATAGAAAGATGACAAGCCAACAAGAAAGCAAAAACCAAATGAAAGGTAGCTTCCTAATCAGCGAGAAAATAATAAAAAAAACAAGATTATAACACACTTGCCAAGATTGGGGTCCAGCACTAATCTTCACTGGCAGGGACTCTGCGCGGCTGTCTAACTAACAACAAGTGCCAGAGGCTGGTTAGCGTGATTGTTCTTGTGCAATTCATGTGATTGGCATGACTGTTAGCTAATTAAATGTGATGTCTGAGGGAACTAAGGAAAAATAAAATGAAATCAAAATAGGGACCAGATCTGCTACTATGACCTTTAGACTTAGGCCAACAAGCAGGAGAAAAGGAATAGAACCAAAGGTAAAATGTGAAACTAGCAAAGTTCTCACGAAATCATGAAATCCAAAACAAACCAAAGATGGGATCTCCCCAGTGGAGTCACCAATTTGTGGTGAAGTAAAATTATAAGTGTGGACATGAAAAAATTCCTCTAGCGTGATAATGGGTCTAGCCACAACAGATACATTCTTTGGAAGATTTACTTAGGTTACAAGTAATCAAGGGGGACTACCTCTTGGTCACTTATTCTTCTTGATGATGTCGTCACTCCAGTAATCTCTCACTTCCTTCTTCGAGTGCCTAAAACAAGTAAACAACAATAGCACACAAACATAATAATAGACAAATTGCAATTCAACCTACTTAATGAATCAAGAAGCATTAAGACACGAATATGTAATATTACAAAACATGTAGGGAATCAATCGATAGTTTCATATATTAATATCAAAGAGAGATTACAACCATTTATCTTGATGTCATAGTCTTCCTATGACAAGATCGGGTTCCCACACACTTCTGCTAGCATTCCATGATGGCTTCAAACAAAAATAGTTTAAAGGCTCTTCCCTTTAGACTTCACTCCAAAGAAAGAACACCTCTCCCTCACACAATTAGATGGCTACAACTAGTAATAGCTTACTTGTCTAATCAAAATAGTATACTCACACTCAGCTAACACTATAACTAGCTTGTGTTTGGGAAAAAGGGAGGTTTATATAGGAAATATGGATGGGAGATGGATCCTCTTCTCATGGGAGAAGGACTTATACCTTGAGGTAGTTCCATCATTATAGGGGAAAGGAGCCCAAACTATCATCCTCGACCCCATCCGGCCAAACCATTTACCAGACATTCGTTATGGTGCTCCTAGAGTTGGAAGCTTCAGCTCTAATTTAAAAAACTTTCCACAAAAGGACTGGTGCGACTGGAACACAGCTCAATCACACCGATCGATGTGGGGAATAGTGCTAATCTCTGCACATTGGTGTGGGGGAGACAAAGGTCATTAGTGTCAGCCTTGTAAACTGGGAAAAACAGAAGTTTCATGGGAAATGGTGCAAAAGGGAAATGATCTGCTCATGAACAGGGACATAATGGGAGTTTCTTCATGAAGGCAAAGCATGCGGGGTTCACTGTAGAGGTCCTCTAGGATGAAGGAACAGGGACTATAGGGACAATGAAAAAATATCATGTAAAATGCTTTGCCATGAAAATATAAATATTAAAAGGACCACTAGGCCCAAATGTTGATAGGCTAATAGTTGTTGTTGATTCTCCAAATGGATAATACTT
Source organism: Pinus taeda (assembly GCA_000404065.3). Classification (NCBI taxonomy): domain Eukaryota; kingdom Viridiplantae; phylum Streptophyta; class Pinopsida; order Pinales; family Pinaceae; genus Pinus; species Pinus taeda. The sequence goes on from APFE030158600.1 coordinate 581,551, forward strand.
TACACTTGAAGAATTTTCTGCATCAAACAATGACTAAAAAATGTGTAATGATGGCTTTCCAAAAAGTGGAACCATGACATCATGGCCATGAAAAAATTGAAAGCAGTTTCAAAAAAGGGTTTTTTTCAAATATGGGACCATGTACTCCTTTCACGTACACATGCAACGCCAACATTTTAGACTTGTTGGTTAAGTTCTCTATAATAGAATTAGTCACTCCATCATAGTTCTAAGTGCATACCAACAAGTGACTTAATAAGTCTACCACTAATGAAGACCCTATGGTGGAAAATTAAGACAACCAAATGATAGCTAGGAGCTCAAGTCTAAATTCAATAATGAATAAACAAGGTGAGGATAAATTTTACGTGGTATAGAATATTCTTGAAAGTATAACGGCAACTAGCTTTGTGCATCTCAATAATGAGAGTTGACATGGAATCCACTTGGTATTGTGATGGTCATATCCATAGGTCAACCTTTGGAGGTCATAACTCTCCCAATAAATTGTGTTTTTGGTCCATGGAAACTGGTTTGAAACTCTCAATGTGTACTACCGTTGGAGCCAATGGCTAGGACAATGATGATTTTGACCCCTAAATGCATTGATTGGGCCTCAAATTAATAGTTTTAATTCTGTTGTTGCTTTAAATTTTTTTCGATCAATCCAAATCCTCAATTAGAGAGTAATAATTAGGATGACAAATTATATAGTAATCCATTTCCAACCAACAAACCACACTTAAAATCCATCCCTAGATTGGAGCCTAAACTGGGTCAAGTCAAAATAGCCTAGCAAAAACATGTCACTTTTAGGCTACATGTGATTATATAAAAGAAGAGCATGAAAATTCCATCAAGTTGACTTAGTTTTTTCAAAGTTGCTACAAGTTTGAGTTATACTCGTATTATTGACCTCACCATGTGGCAAGTAGATTCTAGAAACTATGAGAAAAATTGATCTTAGAGTTCATATTTAACAAATTGCTAGCATTCCTTTTTTAAACTATCTCACCCATTAATTAACAACATATACTATTGTAGCCTTTAGTGTTTTGTTTTCATATTTTATCCCTTGTTACTTTAGGCTAGATTGTATAGTTAGTGTGTGTCATCCAACTATTCACACCTAGATATTGCATCAATTGATAATGTTATTCTAATTTTGGATTGGAGATTCAAGGAAAAGATTAAATCCATACATAAAGAATCCTCTTAAAACATTTTGAATAAAAGCTCACCTTTCCTTGTCCATTATCATACCATTTTGGATTCAAGGAATCTAATGCAAGGTGCTTTAATTTTGTTTGATTTCTGATGTATATATTGTTGTAATTGTAGATATGGGAAGATCTGTTGTATTTGTAATGGCTCAATTTCTTAGAGAGTCAATGTTTCAAATATTTAGCCTAACCATGGGCTACCTGTGATGCTAATAGTTTTATTGAATCATAACACATGATGGTTCAATGAAACTGACTATAAATCATGTTTTTTTTTAATAATCATTACTCGTCAAATATTTAACAGTTAAAATTCTAAGCAGCTGTCAGATATCTGACGACAATCTGATGAACCAATCGTCAGATCCATAAAATATCCGTTGCGCTAAAGTCCTAGCCAGCTAATGGTTATTCAAAGGAACCATGGTTATTCGAAGGAACCAACTATTAGATCCATAAAGCAATCATCGCACTAAACTACTGGATGTCACTGAATATCTGAAAGTTATCCGACGGAACCAACCATTGGATTTTCTCCGCATTCGACAACATTAACATCAAAATATGACACCTTCCCCATATAATATCTAAAAATAATGAGAAACCCTAAGCATCTAAAAACCTAACCCTAGGAGATGAAGTGCCAAAATCTTAGGGGCTTGTTGACAGTTTTGGAACTGCCAACATTCATTGGATCTCCTAGATAAGAAGTCCCAATTAGACCTCACACCCTTTGGTGTAGGAGTCCCATTTGGAATATGACCTGGTTGTCGAAATGGTGGGTTTTAGTGGTATCCCTTGGATGAAATCCACATAGAATGATGTATTTGTGACTTTGGGGAAACAAGTGTGTGACTCTACCAAGAGTCAAGTGCAATGCATGAAACGTTCTAACATAATTAATGAAATGTGAGTGATCCCCTTAGAATCTTGTAATAGTATGCATATTTAAAGGAACACATGAGCATAAAGAGATCAGAATTTAGCTTGAAAAATAGTTCACAAGTTAACCATGATGCAAATATACAACAAACATTCAACAAGATTCATACTAATGCAAATGAAATAGTTCATAAGCATTAACACAAATGAAATAACATATATTGCAAACATAATAAGAACAATCCTACTATATTCACAACATATGCATGAAAATGTTTCATCTCTGAGATTTTATTAAAGTGAAAGTTCTAAGCATACATATACAATTGACCAACCACTAGCCCCAATAGTGGAACATGAATCCAACACCTACTCCTCCATAGAAAGATAATCCCTATGTGCTACAGAGAGGCCGAGGTTATCAATAATACTCCCAAGCTTATGATCTCAAGATAAATGCTGGACAAAACCCCCTTACATGACTTATGAGGGTATATTTATAAAACAATTGGTTACTATCCATATCCCTTTATGAATCTTTGACTGCCCTCATGACTATTTGACTCCCTACAATCATGATTTTTGGAATTCATTACAAATTACTATTCACATTCCACAATTTACACTTGGAATGTCACTAGTTAATTACAAAATAATATTACAATATTACTCATACCCATAGAAGAAACAATATGGTAGAGTCAACTAGGAAACTTAATAAGACAAAACAACTTAAGCTTGAGTTTGGGGAAGCTCTAGCTTAGACACCTCTACTTGTATTTCCTTGGTCATATACTTATGTAAGGCTTTGCATTGTGCAATGAATTCCTCAAATTGTGTAATGAGATTAGGCTGGGAGTGGATTATATTCAACTACCTCCTACTTGACTTGATTTATGTGTTTGACCTTGGTGAGTGATCCAACCAAAGGGATATTATGTGATTTCACCATGAAATCCATGTTATTTTATAATCATGCATATGAGGCTTGAATTTTAGCAATGAATGAGGCAATTTTTTTATTGCTTTGGATGATCATCCACACTCACACTTTCTCCAACTTTTTATGTTTCCTTGTTTTCCTTCCCAATTTGGATGATGCCTCTTTGTGTTGCATTGACCAATCATGCACGACAACAATGACTATGTGGACAACCTTGAGATTCTTAGCATTATCCTTGCACTTCTATTGCATTACATACAAGACGATAAATTCTTTATGCACGGTGATCATCTCCTCATAAAGGCTCTACATGGTCACTCCTAGTGTCAATAGTTCTCCAAGTATGGCTTCCTTCAGTTCTTCGAGACATGTTTTTGTGAAGGCTTTGTCATGGAATTATGCTCGGAGTTGCTATAATTATTGCCTTGTAGCCTGCAAGTTCTTTTCCATTTGTTTGTTCTTGGCCATGAGATACTCCATGTTTAACTTGGAAGCACCTGCAAAGGCCAAGTTGGTTGAAGAAATTGCTACTGGATTTCCCCTGGTGTGTGTGAGAATTACCGTTTCTCTGATGAATGGAGGAGATGTGAGCTCGTCCTGAAAAATTTTCTTCCATGCTTGTACAGTCTTCTTCTGCAGTTCATCGTAAGTCAGATTGTAAGTATGCATGACCAAAACATCATCGAGAGGAACAATTTCCTCTTATTCGCTTGGAGCTTTCTCTGCTATCAAACGAGGGGGAGAATTAATGGTGACCTGTTAAGTGCTTAGCATAAGGTCAACATCTTAGTTTTGTGGCTCCAAATCTATCTTCATGTCTTGGATTATGATCCAATATTCTATCTCTTAAGCAAGTTCCTTATCCTATAAATGTTTTCTCTCCTCTTCTACCTGTTGGTTCTACTCTAGCTCTTCAGCTTGTTTCTATGCTTCTTCTTCTTCCTCCATATTTCGCCTTGATTCTTCTTCTTTTCTTTTTCTATCTTCTTCTTATTTTTTCTACATTTCTTCTTCCAATTACTTCTGCTCATGTTCCTCCTTCTACTTCTACTCTGATTCCATCTTTCCTTGTTTCCTCCTCTTTTCTACTACTATGGTCTCTTTCAGGATGATTGGATCTACTTTCATCTTGTGGCTTTGCTCTTTTGTTGGGCTATGCCCAACCTTCCTCTTTCCTTTCTCTCACACTAAGTTGCACCTTTCTACTAGTTCTACCTCTAGAGTAGCTTCCTTCTACGGAGTACCTTGAGATGTTCTAGCGAAGTTGACTGGTTCATGGAACTTAGAGGCATTATAACAATACGCCATCTATTCCTCCTCTGGCCTGCAGAATGTCCTGCTCGGTCATTGGAAATGAATCCTCACACAGTGATATTTACATACATTATACTGATCGTACAAATTGAAGTCCAAATGACTGAATGTGAATATCTCTATATCCTTTCCTTTGGTCTTAGCAACCTTAAGATTCTTGATTTTTTACAATCCATTTTGTAAAGGAAGGTTTTGTAGTGGATACAACCACCCTCCAAAATTTTTCCCATGATTTTTTTTGGAGCCTCCATCCTCGCACAACAACTCATCTCGCACTAATCAAGGTAATTATGCTTTCATTGAGCTTTATATTTTGCATGTTGGCTTGTGTTTTCTTACTTTATTTATTGTCTAACACACATGTTGATCCCTTGACTTGGTTTCAACCCGGTTCTAGGCTTGCCTGAGTGAACTACACAATCCTTGAGGGCAACCATCCTTGCTCTCAAGAATTGCGCAGTCCAAGCCAATAGTGAGACTTCAACTCCAAAATTGTGCAGAGCCAGTTGATAGCCAACATTTAGCTAGGAAATTGCACAGAGCATGAGAGGCATCCCAGAGTCACTTAGCCCAAAAATTGCACATAAGTCTTTCTTTTTAGAAGCTACTCAATGCATAAGCTAGAGGGTTTCACAAACCTTCCTAGAATTACATAATCCCTCTGGGAAATGCATGGCATCTTTTCTTGAAAAAGGAAAAGGTATCCCTAGGAAATAGGGATCTATTATTAGTTTTCCAAAGGTGGCACAATGCTATCTTTAGAAGTTTCCACCAGGTGTCACTTTTGTCCTTTATCCCAAGCATGTGCATCATGAATTCCAATTTTTCTCAATTCAATGTAATAGATGCCGCTAGAGCTCATTTGTATACTTGATCATCGAGCTCTAGCATGCTTGAGGAGATCAAGGAACCTTCAGAGCATCATTGTCCCTTTTTTGGGTGATTTTTGTGTTATCCTCTTTTTCCACCTTTTCTGTCACTTTTATTGTTTAGCTTGTGATAGTGTTGTTTCAATGGTTTTGTTGAGTGACTGCTGGTTTTTTAACTTGTTTTAGCTTGTAGAAGTGTTGTTTCAAGTTTTTAATTTCCTTTCTCAAGCATCACATCCATTACCCTTATTTTCACTAACAGTCATCATTGCGGTGACTCTCTCCACATGCTTCGTTCCCCTTCTTTTTTATTGATCCCTACATTTTTTTTACTTACATGCATCATCACTTAACCGGATTTTCACTTAACATCACACCATCCTTCAGAGGTGCTTGATTTCATACTCCCCTTGGGTAGATATGGGCTCCCCTTGCTCGGATCTCACATTCATTTGCATGCACTGTGCAATTTGGTAGCTCAAGGCCTCTGCCTTGGATTTTGGAATTGCATAGAGGTTGTCTTGGACAGGCTCCAACTTCGTACTACGTAGTTCTAGGATCCAGTTTTCCAACTTGGTTACTGAGACTACACAATGCAAAGTCTCTCCCAAGATCTGCTCAAGAATGAAATTTGCATTGCATAGTTCCAATCATCAATCTTTCACATTGACTATTGGGACTATGCAGTGCATAGTTCCCATAGTCATTCAGTCACCCCTGTTGGTCAAAATTCCACAATCCCTCTCATTAGATGCCCTGATTGCTACTTGATAATGTTGTGAAGTTAGATTTGTAAGAGTATTTTTTTCTTTCCATGTGCTTCCGTTTTGTCCCACAGGTACAACAATCGCGAATCACTTCTCACCAGAAGTAATTGTACCATGGCACCAAAGAGATTTGCTTTGAGAAAGAACACTAGAAGAAGTACTAGGGTAGCATTTGACAAATTTCTAGTTAACTTTCCAATATATGTATACACTCAGTTGTCCATAGAAAAGGAGTCAACAATAACATGGCAGCAAGTCTAACAGCAGTACAAGAAGGCAAGAAATCTAGTACAAGATTGCAGAAAGAGGAAGTTTCTAACATAATAAAGGGAGAAAAAAGTTACAGAGTAAAAGAGCATTCAATCTTCATGTAGGCAACTTTGACAGTAGAAGAAAAAGGATACAGATGACACTAACAACAGAGTAGAGGAAGAGGGAAAGAAGAGCTTGTAGGTAGCAAAACTGAAGTTGCAAGAGATAGAGAAGAAGTTGAAGGAATAACAAGAGCTAAGAAGAAGAGAAAGGGAAGAAAATAATAAATAGGAGAAAGAATAAAGGCAAGGCGCAATGACAAAGAAAACTATGCCCATGCAGGTTGAGGATCCAGAATAGCCAACAGCTGAGGTAGACAATGAAAACATGCAGGACTAGGAAATGGCTTAGCATATTGAGTAGTTTATTGAGTAGATGAACATGGAGTTAGATCAGGAGCCATGGAATGAAGACATTGAACTCATGTTGAGAGAACCCGAGGCCACCTCTCAATCTCTGCCACCTCCACTGTCAGAACCAATCCCGAGCGAACAAGGAGATGTTGTCCTCCTTGATGATGATCTAGTAATGGATGTGTACAATCTATCATTTGAGGAGTTGTAGGAGAATATTATATAGGTGAAAAGGAACCACTTTCCATTCTATCATGCATCACCTTCATTCATGAAGGAAAGGGTGATAGTGCTAAACACCAAGAAGCATCCAGCCGCCCTTACTGAAGCCACCTTGGCCTATGCCGGAGAAAGAATCTCCAATGTCAAGTACTTGCTGGTTGAGAATGAACAAATGACAAGGAACTTACAAGAAACCAAGAAAAAGGAAGAACAATATTGAGAGTAGAGCGCAGTTTCCACAATTGGAGAGATGAATAAAGTGATACTCAATGTAGTATCAACACGTGAGACCACCATGCAGAAACTCTATGATGAATTTTTCACTATCATAAGGTGGTTTTCCATCTACTTGGCTTTTAGTAGAGGAGAAAAAGGGTTGTCCAAACTCTCAGGGGCATACATGCTATTATCGCCCATGCCCAAGAGTGGACAATGAGGTACAAGGGAGCCTCTCTTTACTTGCATAAGATGATGAAGCCACAAGAAAAGCTAGACAAAGCATGAAACTGGGTGTTGATCCAGAATTATGAGAATCTCATCCAATTCAATAGCAACATAAAGGAGTCATATGCATAGTTTTGCAAGAGCTTGGATGTCATGGTGTGAATGCACAAGATTCTGTCGATAATTTCCCTCAATGAAGCTAAACAAAAGAACTAAGTCTGGTTAGAGATTGATGAGTACATGGAACAGCTAAGGCGAGAGGCCACCATGGATGACTTGGGGCTGATTGCACATAACATGCAGAAGTACATCAATGGTCATGTTATTATCAACACCATGCTGCATATGCTTCAAGATGAGTTGGACACATGTTCCAAGACCATATACCCAGAAGTTATGGAGGCAAGAGTCCACTATCAAAAAGACACCATCAAGCAATTTGGGGACATCATCATGCAGTGCCAATCTTTGCATTAGTATGTGACCAAGAAGTATCAAGTGGAGGTTGCTGAGTTGATATTTCCCCAAACTTTGGAGTCATAGCGTTTTTCCTTGTTAGGATGTCTCTAGCCTATTTTGTCTCACATGGGTACATGTGGAAAATGTATATTGTTTGTAAATATGTTGTAAGTGAAATTCCAAGTGTCATTGGTGGAATGTGAATAGTCACTATGCAATGTATTGAGTTATTTGTAAAGAGGTTGAAGAGTCATAAGGGTAGTCAAAGAATCAAAGGGGAATGCCAAGGGTCACCCCACCCTTTGTTATAAATAGGACCTCATAACTCATAGAACGGGCTTTCGAGATCCAATATTTTGGCCAAGCTTAGGTTTAGAGAAGGCTTAGGAGTATTTTGACGAACCTTGGCTTATCTACAACAGAGAGAGAGCACACTTCTTTGGAGGAGTGGGCGATGTTGACTGTAATGTTCCACTATTGGGGCTAGTGGTTGTCAATGGTCTATGTATGTATGGAACTTTCACTTAATAATATAACTGAGCCAACATGTTTTCATGCATATGTTACTATTGTAGTTCGACTGTTCTAGTTGCTTTAGCAATGTATGTTGTTTAATACACATTTGCTTATGAACTATTTTGTATGAAATTATATGAATCATGTTGAAGGCATGTTGTTGGATTAACCCATCACTTTGTTTTTGTAGACTATTCAGAATTGTAGCTTGTTATTTCATTCCACTTGTGTGTTCCTTTCAAGATGAGTACTATTATAGGCTTCTAAGGGACACACTTCCTTTTCCATTCTATGTGTTAGAATCCCATGAATCTCCCTTGACTCATTGCAAGGTCACACACTTGCTTCCGACCAAGGTCATCATACTTACCTTTACGTGTTATCATGATCAAGGCTCTACATTACCACCCACTGTTGGGGCTCCTACTCCAAATGGCCGGAGGTCGTTGAGACTTCTTATCGTGGAGATCCCCTTAAATGTTGGTGGCTCCAGCACCATCAACATTTATGGCACTAGAATGACGGCCAAATGACATGATGAGCCCTCAAAGTCTATTTGGAATCTATGCACATCATTCATGACTTACATCAAAATCTCAACCCCGACATGTTATTCTCGTGCTCATTATTTTGAAGTGTCGGAGGATTTTTTCGATGAATTGTAACAAATTAAATATGATGGTGAAGGAAGAATAGCCTTGTTCTAACATATATTTTCCTTTTTGGGGTTTTTTGACAGGAATGACGTCCTCTCGAATGAAATTGTCTATGGACTATTCACTTACATGTTCCAAAGGCGCATTAAGAAATGGTGTCTCACATTGCTTACATCCTCTATTCACTCTTTCAATCAAATGATCATAGAGTTAGGTCATGTTTTCTTTCATTATGACTGTAAGTCACTTAATAAAAAAATCTTAAAATTACGAAAAGCACCTAATGAATCTATTGCGCAATTTTAGGAATGCTTCCATCATCTCGCTTTTGAATTTCTGGAAGATGAAGTTGATTGGGATTTTATCACAGAAATGTATAAGTATCTTATTCACATATCTAACAATCCACATGAAGTAGAATCTTTCGAATCCCTCCCAGCATACCTCAGTGTTAGAGTTTCCAAATCTAGCATGGACAAGGTTGTTTTCCCAAGTGACCCTCTGTCCTCTTCTCATCAATAACTCTAACTCCGCAGGACAAGGTGGGAGGAGTTGGGAATCCACCTATTGAACTATCACTCCCTCCCACCCCACCCTCTTTGGATATATGCACATATTTGGATTGCAAGCATAATGGGTATCACGCGGTCTCATTCCCTTTACCTCTGTCCACTAGTTCCTTTGATCCTCCGGATTTTAGTACCTCATTTTCATCCATTCCAAACTTCATATGTGACGTTCACGAGAATAAAGTTATGGATGAAGTTGGTGTTGAGAAGCCAACCTGCACTATTATTTTTGATGAGTATGTGTGGGAATCTGAAGAAGAAGTTGTGGTGAAGGATGACCTCCTTCTCTTCGCACCTCATCTGCTTTATCCTGACATATTCCACGATTCTTCCATTTCTTATTTTTCTTGTTAAATTTTATCCTAGATATTTCCACTTTCGATCATTCATAGAATGAATAGGATGTTAGTCCATCATTTGATTGCGGAGAGGAAAAATATTTCTTCCCGAAAATTTAGAGAGTGAAAATTTTTGTTTCTCATCAACACCTCTCTATGATTCATCAGATCATGACGATGTTGATATCCATCTTGAATTTTCTAATCATGGTTGTCGTGATCTTTTCACTCATTCATCTGATCATGATTCTCATTCACCTACTATTGATCTTTCTAAGCCATCATTCTTTGATGATCCATATTTTGATGAGGCTGAAACTCCTCAAGTTGTTGAGGCATTTCAACCTAAGTTGGTGGTTATGTCAAGTTCTCATAGGCTTGAGAAGAGCTCAACTTCCAATCATAAATCTCATTAATCACCCAAAGCTCCTTATCACTCTCTAGTTCACATTGAAAATCAATATGATTTACAACTTTCACATCCTCCACCAGAATCATAGGATCCTATTGCTCATGCATTAGAAGATTCATAGGTAGCGAGCACTATTGTGAAATGAAAATTTTCTTCTTTCTTCATGTTTTCTCATTTGTCACATTCAAAAGAGTGTACATCCTTGTCTTCTGCACGGAATGTGACACAACACCATGATATGTTTGTAGGGTTCCTTTCATGTTATTTTAATCATTTATTTTTTATAGATGCATTCAAACTTCGAATGTTTTGACTTAGTTATTTCATCTTTCTTGTCTATTGGTTTGCTTGAATATATTTCTCGTCAATCAAGCCATCACTTTCATGGGTGAACCAATGCACCGGTGGTTGCATTGGAAATATCAGTTCACGTGAGTTGGCCCATGCTCTGCTTAGCTTAGGATTAGGGTTAGTGTTTGCTTTATGTTTTGTTTTGTTACTCTATTTTTCTTCTTTCCTTTGCTTGCGTTTTTATTTGTTTTTTTTCACCCGTAGGATTAGCTTTCCCATGAAACCATGTTTGGCATCATGTGACAAGAAGGGTGAGATACAAAAGGACTTGTACAACTATCAAAATTTGGTTATCTATCTATTCCCTCTCTTTGTGAAGATATTTTCTTTTAGTCGATGATACCGTGATGGAAAATACATTCCTTTCATAGTGAGTCTTGGTGAAATCAGAACACTTGCACTTTTAACTAGTACCACCTACACTAATTTGTTTTCTATATTCAGTTAACCGTTGTCAAATCAGTCAAGTAGAGTAAGGTGAGGGGTAAAAGCTTAAAAAGAGTTTCATATGTATATATAGACATCCTTCTTTGAAGCGACAACATGTCCTGCTCTCAATAAGTCTAGATTCCTCTTCCGCCTCATGAAATAAATAAGTGCCTATGCACAGTTCTTTGAAAAATGAAAAAATGAAAAAACTAAAATAAAGGTGAAAAAAGAGAAAGGCTTCTTATGCAAAGAGGTGAAGCAAGTAACTCCATCAGGGTTATTTTCGTGCTTGCTAGAAGCAGAGCAATGATTGTGTTCATGAAGTGACTCCGTTAGGGTACTGTCTAGGCTTGCTGGTAGTAGAGCAACACCAGGGATGAAAATAAAACTCTAACAGTCTATATTACTTGTGCATCAATATACCCCTTATCCCCAATCGAAAAAACTTAGTTGACTTGTCTTGGTATGTGTGCTACCAATAAAGAGAATGGTAGGGACTACATCTTTAACTCAAGCTAGTTAAGAAGCCATGATGATCAAATAATCGAGTAATACTTCCAAAAGCGCTAGACTCACTTTACACTAGACAAGGTCCATACATAGGGTTGTATTTCTACCAGTGTGTCACAAATGTTGTAGTGGCTACAACCACCCTCCAAAATTTTTCCTATCCTTCATTTTGGAGCCTCCCTTAAGCACAATAGCTTAGCTCACACTAACTCGGGTACTTGTTCTTTCATTCAGCTTTATCTTTTGCATGTTGGCTTGTGTTTTCTTACTTGCTTTACTATCTAAACCACAAGTTGGCCTCTTAACTTGGTTTCAACCTAGTTACAGTCTTACCTTTATGAACTGCACAATCCTTGATGACAACCAACCTTGTTCTCAAGAATTGCGTAGTCCAATCCAATAGTAAGCCTTCCATTCTAGAATTGTACACAGCCAGTTGATAGCCAACCTTTAGCTGGGAAGCTAGACAAATCATGGGAGGCAGCCCAAAATCACTCAGCCCAGAAAATTCATTGAAGTCTTTCTGCTCAGAATTTTCTTAATGCATAAGCTTGAGGTTTGCAAAGTCATTCCCAAAACTGTGCAATCCCTCCTGACAATGCATGGAATATTTCCCCAAAAAAAAGAAGGCATCCATAAAGTAGGGATGTATTATTAGTTTTTTGAAGGTGGCACAATGCTATCTTTAGAAATTTTCACTAGGTTTTGCTTTTGTCCTTGATCCTAGGCATGCATGTCATGAATTCAAATTTGGCTCAATTTGATGTAATAGATTCCTCTAGAGCTCATGTGTATACTTGATCATTAAGCTCTAGCATGCCTGAGGAGATCAAGGAACCTTTGAAGCATCGTTGTCACTTTTTCGAGTGAGTTTTTCTTTTATTGTCTTTTGCTGCCTTTTCTATCTCTTTTGCTTGTTTAGATTGTGAGAGTATTTTTTCACTTGTTTGTTCATCCACTATTGGAATTTTAACTCGATTTAACTAATAGATGCGTTGTTTCATGTTTTTCATTTCCTTTCTCAAGTGTCAAATGCATTACCCGTTTTTTTCACTAATGGTCCTCGTTGCGGCGACTCTCTCCACATGCTTCATTATCCTTTTGTTTGATTGATCCCTGCACTTGTTTTACTTTTAGACATCATCACTCAATCAAATCTAGACTTAGCATCACACCATCCTTCAGATATTCTTGATTGCATACTCCCCTTGGGCAGATATGGTCTCTCCTTGCCCATATCTCACATTCACTTGCATGAACTACACAATCTTGGCTTCTGGAATTGCGCATAGGGCTCCAATGGTGCACTGCACACTTCCAGGAGCCAGTCTCTGAGCTTGATCACTAAGACTACACAAAGCGCAGTCTCTCCTAGGCTTTGCCCCAGACTGAATTGTGCATTGCTCAGTTCCATTCATCAAGGTTTCACAGTAAATGTCGGGACTGTACAATGCATAGTTCGCATAGTCAGTCAGTCATCCCTATTGGTCAAAGTTGTGTAATCCCTCTCATCAGATGACCTAATTTATGCTTGATCATTTTGTGAAGTTAGATTTGTAAGAGTTAATGTTTGCTTTCCATGAGTGTCCTTTCTGTCTCACAGGAACCACACTCGTAAAGCACTTCTCTCTAGCATCAATTGTACCATGGAACAAAAGAGATATTCTTCAAAAAAGAACACTGGAAGCAGTACTAGGGACGTAGTTGAGAAAGTTACAATTAACTTGCCAATATATGCAGACACTCATCTATCAACAAAAAAGGAGTAAACACTAACATGGCAGCAAGTCCAACAGCAGTATCAGAAGGCAACAATCGAGTACAAGATCAAAGAAAGAGGAAGTTGATGACATAATATAGGGAGAAAAAAGTTGTAGAGTAAAAGTACATTCAGTATTCATGTAGACATCTTTGAAAGTAGAAGCAAAAGGAAGAAGAGGACACTGACAATAGAGCGGAGGAAGAGGAAAAGCAGAGCTTGTAGGTAGTAGAACCGAAGTTATAGGAGATGAAGAAGAAGCTAAATGAATAATAAGAGTTGAGAAGAAGAGAAAGGCATGAAATATAGAACCAGGAGGAAGAAGAAAAGAAAGGTACAATAATAGAGCAAACAACACCCATATAGTTTGAGGAGTCAGAACAACCAATAGTTGAGGTACACAGTGAAAACATGTAGGATTAGGAAATGGTTCAACATATTAAGCAGTTGATTGAGAATGCACACATGGAGTTAGAGAAGGAACCAATGAATGAAGACACTGACCTCATGTCGAGAGCATGCGAGGCCACATCTCAGTCTCTACCACCTCCAGTGTCAGAACCAGTCCCAAAAGAATAAGGAGAGGGTGTCCTCCTTGATGATGATCCGATCATGGATGTGTACAATCTGTCATTTGATGAGTTGTAGGAGACTATTATACAAGCATGAAGGAAGCACTTTCCGAATGATCACGCATCACTTGCATTCATGAAGGAAAGGGTGATAGTGCCAGACACTAGGAAGCATCCAACCACCCTTTCTAAAGCCACCTTGGCCTATGTTGGAGCAACAAGCTATAATGTCAGGTACTTCTTAGCTGATAATGAACAACTAACAAAGAACTTATAGGAATCTAGGTAAGACACAAACTAATCTCGAGAGGAGCAAATTTTCTACAATGGTCAAGATGAAGAAAGTGATACTTGATGTAGTATCAACACATGAGACCATCATGAGAAAACTCTAAGATGAATTTGTCACTGTGCATAAGGCAGTTTTCCATCCACATGGCTTTTAGTAGAGGAGGAAAAGGGTTGTCCCAACTCTCAGGGAAATACATGCTTCTATTTCCCATGTGCAAGAGTGGAAAATGAGGTACAAGGGAGCCTCACTTTACTTGCATAAGATGATGAAGTCATAGGAAAAGCTATACAAAGCACAAATCGAGATGTTGATCCAGAATTATGAGCAACTCACTTCATTTATCAGCAATATAAAGGCTTCATATGCACATTTGTAAAAGACCTTGGATGTCATGGTGATAACACACAAGATCCTGTCAATTGGTTCCCTCAGAAAAGATAAACAAAAGAACCAAGTCTGGCTAGAGATCGATGAGTACATGGAGCAGCTAAGGCAAGAGGCCATAAGGGATTACTTGGGGTTGAATGCATAAAACATATACAAGTACAATAATGGTCTTTTAATGGTCACATATGCTTCAAGATGAGTTTCTTAACCTTTCTTACTGATGAAAAATTCAAACTCGGGATGGGACTTGCACATTCCATCCGACTGTAGAATGGTTGAGCCAAATATCTCTTTAGCCATTCACTCCCATACCATACTCCAAGTATGAATGTGGGATCTCATAGAACACAATAACAAATCATCCAGGGCTTCTAGAGGCCATCCACCTCAACCCATCAAGCAGTTATTCCACCTCATAGTCGAACATCACAAAACCATTCTTAGATTGGTCACCATCCAAGCCTTACAGGGCTCCTAGAGAATTTGTTCCAACCCAACTCCAAGGACTAGTAACTCAACCCACAGCTTCCACAAGGCTCCAGATCATTTGTCCCAGCAAGGATTCTAGGACTACTAACTCAAACCACAACATTTTATGGGCTTCTAGAGAATTTTTCCAACCAATACTTCTAGGACTAGTAACTCAACCCACCAAGGGCTTCGAGAGCGTTTATCCAACCAAGGCTTCTAAGACTAGTAACTCAACCCATGCTGTTACAGGGCTTCCAGAGTGTTTTCCCAACCACGGATTCCAGGACTAGTAACTCAAGCCAAGTCGTTACAGTGCATCTAAAGTGTTTGTCCAACCAAGTCTTCTAGGAACTAATAACTCAACCCAAGCTAAAGGAAACATCAGAACCAACAAAAAATAAAAAATAAAAAAAATAGACCCACAATCACCATGGATATCTAGGAAATGACAAGGCTAGGAAATCCACTGTCAATCCAGGCAATTCCCCATGCCAATGTCAGATCACAACTAAGAAACCACATGCATGTTCCATGCATGCCAAAAATAGTGAAGAAATTATACATGTAACTCAATACCTATAAGAAAAACGCATTGTGGTTGCTTATACCAATGCCCTCTTGTGCTTTCCTACTCTTCCTTTTCCTTCTTGCTCAAAAACTCCAAGTATGCCACACCCTACAAGAGTGCTCCAAGAAAAATCTAAGTATCCAAGAGTATGAGAGAGAGAGAGAATAATGAGATAGCTCCAAAATTGAACTGACCAAGTCTTGCCCATTGATGCTCATATGCATTTTTATTAGTGAGGCATATATTTTCTTCATTTTCCATTATTTTCCTTAATTTTCCTCCTCACATGCAACCTGTGACCTTTCTCCTTCATTTTCTCCCAATTTCCAATATTTCCATAAATAAAATGCTAATTAATGTCTCATGCCTTTCCAAAATTTTAGCCATTGCCTTTGTCAATTTCCTTAGCCATAATAAACCGAATCAACACCCACTAGGATGCTTCCCCCACCATTAAACTTGGAGTAAGTGTCCCAACTGTTGGCATTGTGATACAGGTGTTGTCCTTGATGGCAACTCACTCAGATGAAAGATCATAGTGCAGCATGACAACAACAAATAATTACACATCAAACTACAAAGAATGAAGAAAGAGAGGTATACGCAGATTCACTTTGACCAAGCTACGTATACATGGAGGTTCACTGAACAAAAGTCACGTATACGTACACATGCACTTTCACAGAAATAAAAGCATGTATGCCTTGGAAAACTAAGTTTTTGGTCCATGGTATTTGGTCCATGGTATTTTGATCCATGGTATTGGTCCAAGGTACCTGGTCCAAGATATTGACCTTAGGTATTTGGTCCAAGGTATTGGTCCTAAGTGGTTTTGGTCCATGGTATTGAGATAGGCCTAAAACTATAAAAGGAGGAGAAGATCATTAGGCCAAGAGTGCAAGTATTTAATATATGATGAAGTGTGAGATCCAGTATGTGGGTTATTGGCTTATGGTGCTTTGCTTGATCTGAACCAAGGATGAACCTTAACAGTTGATGAGGGATAAGATTTAATGATGGATTAGGATCTTAAGGCTTGAAATGAATTATCGTTACGTGGTTTGATCATGTATAGTCTAGATCTGAATACTGATGCATGTGTTGTTCTGTAAATGTTATGATCTAGGTATAACTGAAGTCTGGAATAGCTGCAAATTTATGAATTAATATTTGCAGATGTATACGCTGGTTCGGCTCATCAGAGTAGCATAGACATTAACGAAATATGATATTTGAAGTTGTAGTTGGATCTGGCTGTTGTTACAGAATTCTAGGTTCTGCTCTATGTTTTGGTGACTTTATTTTGATGACAGTATACTAAATGTTCAAGTTGATTGACTGTGATTTGATTCAGTGACGATGGGCTTTCAGTGATTCAGTTGTGGGTGATTCAGAGATTTATGATTGAGTTTCAATGATTGGTTAATGCAAATGTATTTGATGGTCATAGTGCAGTGGTGATTAATTTTGAGCTTCAATGATGATAATGGGTCCATATGAAAATTGGATGAAACGTGGCCTTCATATTATGGTGTTGTGTTCCAGGAGTATCCACTCTGAAAATTTAAGAAACGTGGTCCCTGGAGGAAAAGAGAAGGTTGTAGCCTTCTGTAGTTTGGCACCTACATACTGGTAAACATATCAGCCAGTACAAGAGCCGGGGTGTTGGAGCTCCCTTCCAGTAGCAGTGAGAAAACGAGTGAAGGTTGGAGCCTTTAGTAGGCCAGCGCCTACGTACTAGTAAACAAATCGGCTAGTACAAGAGCTAGGGGGTTGTAGTTCCCTTCCAGTAGAAGTTGGAGAATGAGAGAAGGTTGTAGCCTTCTGTAGGTGGGTGTCTGTGTACTGGTATGAGTCTGCACCAATACAAGATTGTAAATAGGTTTTTCTTATATTAAAAGAAGACAATAGTATGTGGTTTTTGTCCCGCGTTGGGTTTCCACCTTAAATCTTGGTGTTCATGTGTGTTTGTTATGTGTGACGTTTGTTTTGATATTACTGCACATGTTTAATATTTATATGGTTAATGAAGTATTGATTAAAGAAGAACATATGATGAATTAACTTAATCTTAAGCTTGTTGGATATACGTTGGTTGCCTTAAACACAGTTGCATGTACACATGGGTTACCTTCATTGAAGTAGCATATATAAAACAAAATATGGAAATGAAAAATATTATTGAATTGACTAATACTGATTCACCCCCCCCCCTCTCAGTATTATTTCCAACAATTGGTATCAGAGTAGGTCCTTTGGTAGAAGCTTGATCGCTTGAGGGAGCTTCGTAGAACAATGGGAAAGAAGCTAAAGAAGAAAGCACCTCAGAAGAAGAAGACAACTCAAAGGAACAATGACAGCAAGAGAGACAATTGGCCATTAGGTGGAAGCAAGTATTTAGATTCTGAATCACCTCAAATTGAAGATGGACAAGCAAATGAAGCATGAGGTACAAATTTTTTGTCTTATAGTGATACTTTTCTTTGCTCATGCAAATTTGGAGATACTGGAAGTGATCGTGAAAGAAACATAGAGACACAAGTTAAAACACTTGTAGATAAAACCAGAGATCTACAAGATCTATTTAACAAAAGGGAGTGTGCCTTCAAAGAAGAAGTTACCAGATTAAAAGCTCAACTAGAGGAAGGAAACAAAGTAAGGAAGCAGTACAAGGAAAAGGAAGATCAATGTCAAAAGCTGTAGGATGAAGTGACATCATTAAGAAATGAAATAAATGATCAAAATATAACAATCAAGAGACTTCAAGACATATCTAGTTACTATCTAAGTCTTGAAGCTGAGATCCTCTCTCTAAAAGAAGATCTAGAAAAGAAGTCGAATGAAGAACTACCTCAAGCAGATGAAGAACAAGAAAATAATATTCTCAAATTAAGGCAACAAGTGGAAGAAGGAAGAAAGGCTAAAGAAATATCGAAGAAGAAATATCTAGAAAGGAAGAGCAATATTAGGTTGAGGTAAATATCTTAAAAGGTAAATTAGAAGAAAAGGATAAACTTTCATGATTTCAAGATAGTACTAAGATTTTGGATAATATTCTTAGTAGTCAAAGGTCTCCTACCATCAAAACTGGTCTTGCTTTTCATGAATATGTTGAAGGTGAATCTAGGTCACAAGGTGAGGCAAGGAAATCTAAAACAAAATCTGAAATGTTCAACAAAGAGATGAGAGGTCAACCCCATCAACAACCAAGGAAAGAAAGTCTTCAAAGAAAATATTTTACTCCTAACCGTGAAAATGATAGTTGGTTATTTCCTCCAATGAATAATGTTGAATGTTTTATATGTCATAATTTTGGACATGTTGCAGCTAGATGCAAAAGTAGAATGGTTCAAGATCGTCACATAGAAATATCATCACGTTCCAAGTTCTTTAAGTGATATTGTTTTGCTTGCAATATATTTGGTCACAAAGTCATTAATTGTTATAAAAGGAATATGAAACATGTAATATGTTATGCTTGTAAAAAGTTTGACGTATAGCAAAGAAATGCATGAGCAAATTTCGGCCACCATACCAAAGGGAGAAAACATCATCACACTCAAAGATATGGAAGAAAAAAGAAGTACAGTCAGAAAGATATGGCATAGCAGAGTATATAGACATAACAGACTCAAAGGGAGCTGAAAGTGTGGAACCTCAATGTTCTAACTCTCATACGGAAGTTCCATGAAGACAAGTGGCGTATATACGCAAGTTAGAAGTTGCACATTCGTGTATATGTAGTTTGAAGCAAAATGTAGTGGGATGGACTCAGAAAAAATGATTTGATATGTTTTAGACAATTATCAATTATATTTTTTGTCGTGATGATAGATGACTACAGTCTGTGGATGTTATTGAGAAGTGCTTTTTGATCCTTTCTATGGGGTAAAATGCATAGTGTATGGAGAATGAAAACTACCCTCAAAGGCCTTCTCGAGACCTTTCACAGACTATACGATTATCTACAGAAGATACCAAGTTATACACATGTTCATCTACCAAATATTAGTTAACAAATTATGGAAAGAGGTTTACCTCAAGTCTCCTAGATTTGTTTGGAGATCACAATATAGCCAAGAAGAACTCCCTCAAAGCCAACTCCAAATCAATTCCTGCACAAATGGAAGGCAAACACAATCACAACATGCAATATTGAAAACTAATATAAGAATGCACAATGAAAATCTATTTGCATACAACTAAACCACTCATCTAAACAAGTATTGAATGAACAACTTAATGAACAAAAGTTACTGACACCATGGAGTAGGGAACACATCTGCAGTTTCGTATTAATAATGGAAGAGTGATTACAACCATCCGTTGTGTCTGTCTTCCTTTTCCCCTTCCACTTCTCTCTCTCTCTCTTCTAGCTCACTTCTTCAAGTATGTGACAATTCACAATAGCTTAGTAGGCTATCCTTTCAAATGTTCCGACCCCTTTCACAATGACCCTCACTTTGCTTATTTAGCAATTGAGTTAGGGTTGCCAAGTTCCTCATAGAGTTCACTAGTGAAAAATCAATGAACTTGCTCTACTTTTCAGCTCTTTCCTATTTCCTTCTTTTCTTAGATTAGAAATCCTCCTAATATCTCGATTTTGGATGTTTCCTTAGTTTTCTTGAGCAAATTTAGGGATAAATATCTAGATATTTGTGAGTCAATTCGTTGGCTTGACCCGTTGATCTTCCCTTAGTTTCACTAACGCCACCCCCGATCTAACAACTTGAGTTAGTAGGGTCACTAACTCACCCTTGGGCTTGGTAACAAGCTTTATAAAGCAGGTCTTCAGTGTGTAACCAACATTAGTGTGGAATCAAGTCCTGCAATTGTGGTATTTTCTTTAGTCATCATGTCTTTCACCTCTGAGTTGATGAGAAGGTCATTTTGTTGTATAACAAATTCTCCTAAAGTATGAGATTAGAGGCAGAGTTGATGGCCAAAATGCTTTATTAAAACTATAATTTTTCCTGTCAAAATGTAGAGAGAGAGAAAAGCTTCGGGTAGCAAGGAAAACCTAATACAACACATCTATATAAAACTACTAAAATCATGTCCTGATTCAGGCATTCCCATGCTCAGTAGCTATGTCAGAGTAATTTTCTCAAAGACATATGACCATACTGGCCGCCGATAAGCACAATGCAACTCCAGTGTCATAATAGAATCATCCTAAAACAACTATCTCCAAAAAACAATATCTGTAGCTTGGGAGAGGAAACAAGGCTGAATAATGCAAGCCTCTACCCAAGGTCTTGATTTCTGCTTCACCGAATAGCATAGATCGATACATGTGAAGATATGCGTTGATGTCAAACATGCACGAAATCGTCTTATTACCAGTCAATAATGGAGACCGTTAATAGACGCAAGGAAGTCCATCGATGATGGTGATGGTTTCCAAGATGCACAATGCAATCTAACGAGTGTGAAAAATTTCTTTGTCGTCGAACACCCATAGAATCACTTGATTAGGAGCCAATAATGAGAACCCCTGACCAAGCACAAGGAAACCTGCCACTAATGTCTACAAGTACCAAGGCACTGAATGTGTTTCTGGGTTATCTTCCTAGATTAGAGTGTTGAAGTCGATAGGAAGGAACCTGTCGTAAGGTAGGCAATAATGTGTCCTACATCAATCGACACAAAATAAGACAAGAATGATTTTTTTTTTGAGGAATCATTTGAGCATTTGGGTCTAAACAACGGAGGGCGTGATGAAAGGATATCTTTGATCGGTTGATGGAGGAAACAAATTGGTAACCCTTGAACAATAGAAGGAATGACAACAGTTTTAACCAGACAACACTAGACTCATGAACACCACAGAGTGCTAGGATACAGAGATGCAATTACATCAGGGTATATAGGCTAAAAATCATAGCATGGTAGGGTTCATATTGAGAGGCCATCAAAAGGAGGTTTATCTGAGGGAGTTCCATGTTCAAAGGAACGACTACTTCCAAACCACACTTTCAAATATGGAATACAATTGTATTGTCCACTTTCCCTGTCTGGTTAATTTTATGAGTCCAAACGGGTAAACTCATCGATCTTTTCATTTTTAAAGAGTCTGAAAAGGACTGCAAAAATAACAACTCTTTTCCCTGTCTGATTAGTTTAATGAGTCCAAATAGGCAAACTCGTCGATTTTTTCATGTTTTAAGAGTCTAAAAAGTATCGTAAAAATAACAACTCTATATCTTGTCTGTGTAATTTAAAGAGTCAAGACTAGACAATTTGGTGGTCGTTTCATATTTAGAGAGTATAGAAAGATCGTAAAGTGCAACTCCATGGTGGTCCCTTTGTCATAGTTGTTAACCGGGTGCGACAAAAGGTTAATAGTATACCCAGATCGGTTACTTTTCTGTTAGTTAATCTATTGAACCTAGACAAAGAGAAACCTATTTTCAATAGATGTCGACCTCATTTTGTTATGAGTACGAGGCGATGGACTAAACTCATTTTTTGTTGTGAATTTTTAATGAGTCATGCGACAAAAAACTCAATACCTCCATCAAAAAAATTTAATGAGTCAAATGAAGAAAAATCAGGTATCTTGTTCAGTTTCATGAGTGAGAAAAAGAGGGAAAAGAACAGCTCATCCCCTCTTCGTAGTTTTAACGAGCCTGAAGGAGGGGAAAACTCAGGGATTTTTCGATTTAAGAGCTAGAAACGGTCCCAAAAAAGAAAGTGCTCTTGCTACTGCTATATATTTTTAATGAGCCCGGTAACAAAAACTCAGGAATTTTCAGTTTAACGAGCGAGAAAAGTACCTAAAAGAATGCTCGGGTCATTTTCATAATTTTTAACGAACCTAAAGCCAAAGCTCAAGATTTTTTCAGTTTAAAGAGCGAGAAAAAAGGGACTAAAAAGAATTCTCCCTTGGTCTTTTTCTATTTAATGAGCTGGAAAAAGATCAAAAAATACTTGCTGAGAGCATCATCCTATGGATTTAACAAGCGCAACGATGAAAACTCAGAGATGTTTATATTTTTTAAAGAGCAATAAAATATCATAAAAACTGCTCTAAATATTGTCGCATAGATTTAACGAACTCAACGATAAAAACTTGGAGATGTTTATATTTTTTAAAGAGCAATAATATATCTCAAAAGTGCTCTATTGAGAATTGCATGCAGCTTTTACTACTTTTCATTCCCGCAGTTGCTTCCATTAAAAAGCAGTAAAAAGTATAAGAAAGGCAGCAACTTCTATCATATGGGTTTATACATGATAAAAAATCATGGAGAATGGACTACTTCCTCTTTAATGGTTTCAGAAAATCAGGTCTCCAAACATAATATAAGGAGATGATTTGAGCTTTCACATGCATCATTTTCACTATTTTGAATTTTGTGAGAGCATTCTGGAGCTAAAGAGGAGCATATTTTCCGCAGATCATTGCAGGAGATCCAAGCAACCATTCAACATGCCGTCAGTCCCAGGTGAAAGCTAAAACTTTGATCTATGCATTACTAAACCTTACTTGACAGATTTATGGGTGGAATTTTGTAGATTTGAGGTGCCCTAATGCCTTATTTGTGCACTAATGCCCTCCAGATGACCAGTGGGGAGTGTTAAACACTTTGTACGAGTCACTAGAGGGCGTTAATCCTCCTTGTGAAACACTAGGGGTTGCGTTGGAGCTAAAGGGCACAGTTAAAACCCTCATGTATGGATTCCTTAAGTGTTTTTGCCCCATTTTAACTATTTTTAGGGTTATTTTGTGCAGGTTTCAGGTTGAAATGACTCATCTATGGAGAGAACGAGTCCATGATAATGAGGAATTGCTGATGCAAAATGATCCAGCATGCATACTTGCATTGCGCCGCCGTAGTTTACTAAAGTATTAAAAATTGGAGCTGATGAAAGGGAAGGAGGATTTACTGAGATGGATTATCCAGCACCAGGATGAACATGAGCAAGTGTTTAGGATTGGAGATCAAGTGTTGGCTATCGACTGTGATGACATCTATTTTTTGACTGGTTTGTCATGTCGTTGGGCATAGGAAAACCTCACCAATGGTAGGCCAAATTCATGATCTACCTCAGAGCTTGTGCAATCCTATTGCATCCCTAAGAGTGGACTAGTTAGCAACAGAGTCCCCATAAAGAGGATAAGATCCCAGTCTATGAGGGTAGTTTTATGGTTTATTCTACTTTTGGCAGGGTCAAAGAGTCCCCACGTTGTGACAAAGGCCCAACTGTTGCTTGCAATTGACTGTGTCCAGCCACAAATGTTCAACTGGCATGAAGCAGTGCTTCGCCAGTTGAAAGCAAAATTGATAGCATGCAAGACTTGTACCCAACACAGTTTTGGGTATGGTACTATCATAGTCTCATTTTTCCTTGAGAGGATACTTGTCATGTGCCCAAGGATGAGCTTAGGTCCCCTTGATCCAAGGGAGCCAAGGCAGGGTCGCTGGTCATCACTCGATCCTCGCACAGGAGGAGGACTAATCCGACATTTCTTCGACGAAGACTTCTACCAGTGGCTTCGTAGCCAAATTGTGATTATTGATGACTATGCCTATGAGGGCATGGACTTTACCGACGACCCTAACTTGATGCTACCGCTCGAGACCAAATGGGGTCCTGAAGGTGAGAATAATTTTTTATAGTACCTTAAGTATTTTTTAGCTTTTGAATGTTTATGTAATGTTTTTTTATAGGCGAAATAAGTACTGACATGAAACTTCTATGCTTAACACAGATGTGGCACCATTACGACCTGTAGGCAAACCTCGCCATGTGCGATGAGGAGGCCAACTACTTGTTGGAGGGGGTGATGCCAAAAGTCTCCGCAAGGTTATGAGGAACCTGGAGGGTTTGACCATGGGTGCCCCCCCCTTTCTATGAGGGAGATTCCCACTCATATGCAGCGGCACATCGTTGGTGTACCTAAAAATTTTCTTGTTCTTCTTTGGAGGGTAGCTAGAGTGGTTTTAGAATTTCTGGAGCAATAGGCTCTTTTGAGTAAGTGTTTTGGCGTAGCCATATGAGTGTTTGTAGCTGGGCTTTTGAGCCATTTTGTACTTACAACATCCAAGTTCTGGAATATTTTGATGTAAAAGATTGGATGA